>WUQG02347581.1:0-46595 GCA_011317285.2 Androctonus mauritanicus | reverse complement strand
CCCATCTCAAAACAATGTTCCAAATATCACATAGTAGGTGATATTAGGAACATCTTAGTGGGTGATATTTGGAATGTCCTAATCTTACAATATGGCGGATGCTACCAACGGAACCAGCTACATAAACTCAACAGGTTTCATATCAAAAGAATGCTAACTTCTTATACTGTTAACCAATATCATCATAATCGCAATCCATCATGGACTTACTACATTTTATAAGTGTAGTAGCAGTTTGATAACTCGCCTGGCTGGAGAAAGTTTGAAAATTCACAAAGTAAGAACGAAATGACGTAACCACATGAAACCTTCACAGTGAACTACCATGGCATGGAGGTATATAGGGCGAAAAATTTACGTGTGGTGCAGCATTCTCCATAGCTAGGTTACAATAAGCGATATTCGGACTCTCTACCTTATATATAAATAAATTAGTATAATACAAACATTGATATAACAATTTAAAGGTGGTGAGATCATCATCTACAAACTTTCAAGGTCCCACTTTTTTTATTATTATTATTTAATACAAATAATTCAAAATGTAGCATATATAGTAACTGCATTGCCTCCAACCCAAGTTAGTGTGGAACGATTGTTTTCGGCCCTTCATATTAGTCGTTCGGACCTGCGAGCTTCAATGAAAGAGGATTTGATAGAGGCAATATTGTTCCTGAGAACAAATTCATTTTAAATATAATTTTTAAAAATTTTTTCATTATTTTTGATCTGCATTTAATTTTCAATTAGCTTTACATTCAGAGTAATCTTTATTTAAGTTTGAATTTTTTAGTTAATGCTGCATTAAATAATAATTAAAAAGTAAGAGTTTTTGTTTAATTTTAATTTTTCAGTTAATGCTTTGTATTAAGTAATAAAAAAGTAAAAATTTTTTGTTTAGTATTAATTTCTTTAGTTAATGCTTTGTATTAAATAATAATAATAAAAAAAGTGGGACCTTGAAGGTTTGTAGATGATGATCTCATCACAGCAAGGATGTGCCCAATTCAAACCTTTAAACTGCATATACTGTACTTAAAGTTTCGAGTTCCACAGCTGCGAAACTGCATTTGGGCTGATATTTCATCGTAGCGGTCATATCAAAAAACTTTTAAAACGATGGAGCCGGAGCAGGAGCTGGAGCCAAAGCTTCAGTTTTAAAACAATGACTCCGGAGCCGGAGCTGAAGCCACAGCTGAAATATACTGTGGCTCTGGAGCCTAATCTATTCCAAGCCAGCTCCCCAGCCCTGCTTAAAAATAACGATATTTTTAAACCTAGATATAAAAGTATTTCAAATGAACAGATCGCTCAAATAAATTAAATGAAATATTACTTATATCAATGAAATTTATCATAAATTAAACATCATAAAAAATAATTTCTTGCTTTTTAATATCTTCATCAGAAGCTCAATTTATTATCTCATTAAACTATTAATTTTTAAAATATTTTGTTGTTGATCAGATGGAAACAATCAGAGCCTTCCATACGAGAACCCAGTATCAAATCTCGGTAACTTTTTATATTTTTAGATTGCTCTAATCTTGCTTTCCAAATTTTCTTCATTCTTCAAAATTCCAAACTATCTTATTACGGGGTTGACAAACCTGTGATAGGTTTCTAAGTAAATTTGCAGCTTCTCTCCTATCTATGTTTAAATTAGGTCGTGCAAATCCTCAGATTAATAACCTAATCCAATTATTCAGTCAGAGAAATCAATCCAATTATACGATAATGGATTACGACATAATGACATTGATCGCTTTGAAATTATTCACAATTATAAATTATTAATTAATAATTCCTAAAATAGCGATAATGATTAATAATAATAATAATAATAGAGAAAATACTGTCATTATCAAAACGTAACTTTGGTAAAATAAAATTCTATTATTGATAAAAAGCATTACAAATAATCAACTATTATCTAACGAAAATTCATGAAACAATTTATGTAATTATTCTCATTAACATATCTGATTTATTATTTCAATTATCCGAAAATTTAAGTAAATATTTGTATTCTGTGTTATAAAATCTTCACGAACCATTTAAAAGTATACTGGTATCCATAAATTAAGGAACAAACAGAAAAATTGAGATAATTTAAAAAAAGAAATAGATGGATAAGCACGAAATTAATGAAATATTACATACAGGGTAAGTCTGAATAAGAATAAAATATATAAAATTATTTCTATAGCAGGATTAATAGTTTATAGCAGGGCCAAAGTTCATGTCACTATGAGCTACATAGGAGAATCTCAAATACTTGAGAGTCGCATCAGTTTTTCGGATATTCTTAAGAATAGTTTCAAAAATTGTTTATTATATAGTTCACATGCATTTGTTTCGTATAGATTCATACTACTTTTTATAATAAATGAACAAATTACAAATATATTATTTGTTTAAATTAAATAAGTATTTTCTTTATATTAATTATTGACTTTCATGTTATGGAACCACATTGAAGGTATTAAAGAGCCGCATATGGCTCGCGAATCGTAATTTGGCACTGCGATCTATAGTATGTAAATTAGCTGCATTATTAAGTCGCAGTGAATTTAGTAAGTATAAAGCATACTTGCTAATTCGAATTTAAGATAGTCCGAAAGGAAAATCCAAATAGCAGACTTAGAATATGACTAATAGGTGTCATATAACTGATGAATTGAGATGAAGAGCAATTGGGAAGCTAGAAGCACTCCAAAGTCAGGCAGAAGCAGCCAGATAGTTAAATATTAATCGTACTGTGATTCACAGGGTGTGGAGCCAGTTTAAAAATTCTCAAACAGTATCTCTGAGATGTAATGTTTGAAGAACAAGGATTATTAGTGGATAATCGATTCTTCGATTGGTTCAAAAGAATAGGTGCGGTATTCCAACTGCGATCTGCCCTTGTTACGACTACAGAAACACTGGTATCTGCTTCCATTGTGTGTATTATCGAAATCTATATATAATTTGCAAGTCGGTTGTAATCTGTTCATTCTCTTCAGAGGAATTGCACTATCGACAACCAACTAAAAATGAAAATGAGAGCTATGGAAATTGTTTAAAGTATAATCACTCCTGCAAGTGGAATAAGGACAAAGTTAATTCATTCTATTCGTCATGGTACCCAAAATGCACATGCTTTTTATATCAATGTTCATCAACTGAAGACAAAGACGAATAATGGAAGTTAATCTAAACTGTTTCAGAATAATCTTGACAGACGCAAGGATATTATCAATCATTTACAGCAATACATGAAAGACAACAGTATCAACTTAGCCCTCATTCGAGAACCTTATGCTGGATTCAGAATCATTAAATTTACTGAAGAATTCAATTGTTTATCATCAATATTTTAATGATTATAGTTATTAGAGATAGCTGAACGCCAGTATAGTCATTTCAGAATACCCCTAGTTCATATTACTCCTCAGTAACTTGAAATCGTGTTGATTACCGGGAGATAAGATGAAATCGATTTCAAGTTACCTCTGAAGATAGTTTGTATGCGATTTCATCTATCCTCTTCGATTCCAGATTATTCCCTCAAAATATTTATTTATTTTGATATTTATTTCATACATAAATATGAATAAATTGACAAATAACAAGTAATAATAATAATAAATTAAACAATTATGGTAAAAATAAAAATAAAAGTATAAAATTTCATAGGAAAATTGCACACTCATATAAAATACTACGATTGTCTTCATATTATTGTGATTTTAATTTCATCAAATAAATTTGGACGCAATTATTCTTTTTAAAACTTTTATGAAGAAAAATTAGATCAGTCAACATAATTCAATGCTTTGAAGCATTCCATTCGTTTCGCAATACAATACTTCTGACAGCTTTCTTCCGACAAACATTTTTAAAGAACAAAAGATTCATAACCAGATTTTTTTTATTGAATACTATATGCTAATAACGCCAAGGAAGACTGGAGTATTCCCATAATTTCTATCAATTTTTCTAAATAAATAAATAAATAACTATACAGTATAAGAAAAGTGCTTTATTTTCTTATTCAAATATCATTCGATCCAAGTTTATATTCAAGTCTTTGTAATTAAATTGCTTGCTTGATCCGAATCCCCTCATATATAGAAATTCTGGCCCTGCCGTTGTGACAAATTCTTTTGTGAACCATTAGGGAAAAAATTTAACACAGGTAGCAATCTTTAACAGTAATAATCTTTAATCCAATTTATATATACTGTAAATGTGGAACTGACAATAAATAGCTAGAGTATTAACCATTCAAAATAGATATGAAAGATATTCATGCTTACGAAGTTACTATGATCAGAAATTTGTCATACCACTTTAAGTTTGCAATTTGTGAAGATTTTATTATTGTTACTTTTGTTGAGTTAATAGTGGACTGGATTTTTAATTCAAAAGTTGTAATTAAATTCTGTATCTCTAATGAATATTCACTCTTGCAATTAATATATTATATTTTTTCTTATAGATTTCTCCAATTAGGTTGAATCTTTGTATATGTCATGCTTGTTTGTAATATGCCACGTACGTTGAACTAATGCATGAGTAGCTTTAATACAATTAACATTTTTGTAACTCTTTTCAAATATTGAAAAAAAGTTACAAAAATGTTAATTGTTATATGTTCAATCTTATATGTTTCATGTGTTTTCTTCAATAAATATATCATGAATTGCAAGCATAAGAATTTACCATTCAGATAGCTAAATCAGAGAGGAGGTATAACGTTGATAGTGTAGTGAATAGTGTAGTGGTAATATGAAATCAGATTCAGGCCATCCCGGGGTTAATATGAAATCGATTTCAGATTATCGGGAAATAACTTTGAAAGGGGGTTGCTTAAAGTCTTTACTTTGGCACTCTTGTTTGATTTGATATTTAAATAAAATAAATGAAGAGAACAAATCTTATAGTTCTTGACTGCAAGTAATCTGATTGTTCATAACCGCAAGGATAAAGCCACATTTATATTCTATAGTTACAAGTATAAATCATATTTTTCTTTTCTAGAAATTTCTTACTGCCGAAAGGTGAGAAGAAACCTCATATACCAATTGACCATTTTCATAGATTAAGAAGAGGAAATTGTTAAAATGTTAGGTGATCAGTAGTTTTTTTTTTTTTTTTTTTGACGCCACTTTCCATTCAGGAAGAACACTAACCAGTAAGTGGCGGGACGAAACAAGCATTTCCACAGGCTGCCCATCCCTACGAAGGGGTCAGCCGGATTGTGGAGGACGAGGATCGACGGGCCAAACAATTAACCCCATGATAAATATTTTCAAGGGATGGGACTCGATACTCGAACCCTGGTCCTCCAGAATGGAAAACCGAAGCGTTTCCACGGGCGAATCCGGCCGACGATGATCAGTAGTTAGCATACAGTCCTTATTCCCGTCAGAAAAGGAAAGTTTGAAATGGGCAAGATATCATGTCAATTAGTTTGAAATCCAGTAAAGATCTGATCTCTGTACAGAAGAATCCAAATTTGTTCTACAAGATAGACTCTAGATGTACTCCGAGAGAATCGTCTAGGAGAGATTCAGGAACATGCTAATTTCCATTTAAATTTCGAGAAAGCCCCCATCTATGGTGGAGGTAGCATGATGATTTGGGATGACTTTATATTCAGTATTTTTAATCTTTCTCTAATGTGTAATATAACAAATATTTCTATTAAATTTTAGAAAAAATAATATAGAATATATTTGATTTGCAAAATATATTTGTTGGCATTGATTTTTCGTTTGTTCCTTAATTTGTAGAAACCAAAATAAATTTAATAAGATACAATATAGCTTAAATATCAGCCACTTTTCGTTTACTATTTATTTGCAAAACTTTTGTGTTTATTAAAGCCATTTAAATGATATTCGATGTAAATAATTCTGAATTTATGCAGTTGAATAATCTTGTAGATCATTTCGAAATTTTATTGGAATAAAAATATAAGTTTTATTCTTGATAACAGTCTATTTAATAGTTTAATCTGAATAATAATCGAAAAGATTTAAAAATTAATATTTATTTAAAATAGCAAATAAATTTAATATAGAATATTCTTTATTGCCATGCATTCTTTCCTGAACGTATCATACGCTTTTACTCAAAAGTAAATAATAATAATAATCAGTTTTTACTGTATTTTGTGCTTTTTAATATAGGTGATCCTTTATCCAATGTAAATATTTTCTTATATCTTGAAGTTCTACGGATGAAGAACCAGTAATACTGTAAATATTCGAATATATCTATTATATAAATATCTTATATTTTCTTGCTTTTATGAAATCAAAATTTTACAGTGATGTTTTTATTGAAATATCAATTATTTATTCGTCAAAAATAAATATATATTATATACGAAACAATCTGATCTAAAGTATAGGAAAAATAATGCAGTCAAAAAATATATATAAATAATTTTTTAAGAGGAAATGTTAAGTTTAAATTATGAGTTTTTAATTTAGAATATTTCTTAGCATTCTGAATGTAATCCATCATTCAACTATTCATATAAAGTGCATTTTTATACTTTGTTATTTGATTGTAAACTTATTTGAAAACAAGATAGAGATATTTATTTAAAAAATTTCACAATTTTATGATGAATGTAAAATTTTATTATAGAATAGGTGACATTTTTCAATTCAAGAAATTTATTGACACAATAAAATTTGATATTTTTTTTCTTTCAAGATTCAGTTCAAGTTATAAATCAATCCTAACTCATTTACCATAGTAAGTTGTATCTTATGCAAACTTCGATAATAGTCAACAAAATATTGTATTTTAACTTCATGTTTGGTTCCATCTATGTTCATTATTTCGCTGAATTTATCGTCGATAAAAATTTATGAAATATATTCAAACTGCAGAAGAAACATAAAAATTTCCAATTTAAATGTTGCATAAAGAATTATGAACATTAGTCAAAAAAAAAAAAAATCAAATTATTATAAAAACGAATTTTTATACAGTTTTGTTAAAGAATAATTTAATTTTATGAAAATTGTATATAAAAGTTTACTTTTTCGAATTTTTTACATAGAATATAAAGTTTAAGTAGAAATAATTATTCTTTTAATAATTATTATTTTTTATTCTTGTGATTTATTATAATATAAAATTATACAAACTAACTAAGCAGTTAATAATTTTATTATTCTCATAATTACTTATGTTTTGACATATATGATGCGTATTTAAGAAACGTTTAAAAAATAGTTTTAGTTCATTTTCGGTTTAGAGACCAATATTTCTCGAACGATGTTGTTTTTCTTCGTATAAAAATAACTTATGATTTCATTTCATATATTGTTTTCTGCCATTTTATGTTTCTGTTCATTCTTATTATTTTAACATGTTGTAGTCTTTATGTTATAATTTGAATCTAGATATTTATAAGATTTCTCAAAGATAATTCCTAAAGCTTTCTTATAAGAATCGTACAACATATTAATTATTCTCGAACTTCTTGCATTTTTAATTTCTAATTAATACTTTTAAATTTATTTTTCATTTGAAATACGTGTGTTGTTGTAATAAATATAATTTAATTGAATAATTAACAAAATAATGATGATAGAAATTTTATATTTTAGATGTCCATTTAAGATAATTCAGAAATGTTTGCTCAGATTACTTTTTATTTTTATCTTTGCTTTGAGATTTTAGTAAAAAAAATATACTAGAATTGATAGTTGCAAAAAGAAACTTTCTAACTTAAAAATTCTTAGAGTATATTCATAACATAAAGAAATAGCATATTCATGTTTTGGGAATAAGAGAGTTATTCAAAATAAGAGTTTTTCAGAAATAGACTTCTCACTCTGAAATTTATCTATGCGAAATACAAACATAATTTAGACAACTCAGCGAATATAATATTTCTCGATTTGAATATCTATCAAAATGTTTACTTTTATTGTATGCAAGATTGTATGTAATATATTTTATTATTGGCGAATCTTATTAATGAATGATGGTGAAAGATAATTTTTTAGTATATTCTTTCAATTATTACACTATTTTGATATTAAATTTTGAGATATGACAGTTTTCTTTTTCACAGAAGTTTATTTTTTGTGAAATTTATTCAAAATTAAACGATTTAAAAATTGCTTAAAGAATTTACTTTAAAATTTAAGTTATTTTCACTATTTTTATCAATAATTCATTGAATATTTTAGTATTTGAAATATTAACTAAAATTTTTTTTCTGATCTACATTAAGTTTAAATGTTTGATTAGTTGCTAATGGATATTTTAATATCATGTTGAAAATTAAAATATCTATTAGCTTAACATTTGGCCAATTATTGAAATCCATTTAAATAGTGTTATTAGAAACTAATCCAGAATTTTCTTACATTTAAAAAGTTATAATAAATCAAAATTATGTATCTAAGTTTCCTCATGATCCTATTGCTCATCGTTTCGTATTTTAAATGACACTTTTCTACATTATTTTCAGAACAACCTTTAATTACAGGACTAAATATACGGTAGCTTAAGATATTCATATCTTTGATATGAATCAATTTAGAAATGTATTTAAAGATTCAGTTATGATTTTGAATTGTTTTATTATTAAATAATTAGCTAGAACGTTTCAAACTATATTAATTATTTTAATTCAAAATCAGTTCCTTCACCAGTAAACAACATTGCAATCATTGAATAATAAATTATTCTTTATTAAAATTTATTCTTTGAACGCATGTAGAGTAATATTATTCGATTAAGTTGTATTTGCAAATATAGTTACTTTAATAAAACATGAGGAATATTATTCAGAATGCATATGAAGAAAATAAATACACCAAATTTCTTTCTTTTTTTCATTTTCCGAAGCAAGCAAAACTTTTGTTGAAATATCGATAAAACATTCAATTTCTTTCTACTATTGTAAACAAAGGGAAAATTTATCGAGAAATGTTGTTCTATAGTGGAAGGAATCAATTTATTACTCTTTATTTACAGTTGTGGAATGTTTTCTTTGTAATTGAACTTCCAATAAATTTATATAGTAATGAATCAAGCCATAACATCCCGTCTATTATGAATGGACCAGCTTCACATTAGATATAAAACGGATGTAAGTTTATTTATAGATGCTTCGAGATTAATTGTATTTAATAAATTTTGTTTGTTATACTTCCTTATGATATTAAAAAAAAAAAATAATAAATACAACTCTAATTGAGAAATTGCGATTTTTAAGATATTGAATAAATGATGTTTATTTGCATAATCCATCCATTTATTGTCATATATTTAGATAAATATATAAACGAAAATCTATTCATTAATATTCGGAATTAATATGTTGATCAAAAGGAGAAAAATATCATACTACTTATGAATAACTCCGCATATTTAATCATATTTAAACTAGGTTAAAAATAAAAATTAAATGTAAAAAATATATATATATTTAATATAAAACAGTTGCATCAAGAATTAAAATTAAGTTTTTTTGTTAATATATTTAAAAATTATGAACATTCCTTTGATAAATAGAATTAGATAAAAAAATGATATTAACTAGCTTTTACTATTCAGTAAAAAAGTATTTATAATGAATTAGAATTTTTTATTAATGCAGTAATATTTTAAACATAGGAAGAGTTCTACTTCATTAATAAATTAAATAATGAAAAGAAATGAATACATTACAGTTAATCCAATGATTGAATGCTCTAACAAAATTTTGAGTTCAATATTTATAAAAAAATCTATGGAAATTGATATTATAAATACTTAGTGAAATATTATTGCATTTACAATATATATCTATTCAGAAAGGATAAGTGTATTTCAATATTTAATCCTTTAACTATAAACAAAATTTTCCAATTTAGTTATAAAACATCGTGGAAAAATAATATTTAAAAATAAATATATCATTATATATCATGTAAATAAATAAGATACATGGAAATATCATAATACAAAATTTTTTGCGAAAGATATTAATTAAATTTTTCGCCTAGAGTACTTTTGTATCTTCTAAAAACATCCTGTGCATAAATAATAAAAAGACAATAAAGCTTTTTCACTATTACAAATAGTACAGTATAAATCGCTTCAGGCAGTTTTCCTTTACTCTCCTGATGTTTTGGACTTATTGGAACAGAAATACTTTTATAAAAGAAAAAAATTCGGAATTTTCCCCTTAGAATTTCTGTTGAGTTTTCCAAATATTTGTAAAAAATTTTCATGCCTTTCTTTTCACAATTAAAAATTTATTTAATTTTTAATTTATATAAAAAATAGAATAAACTATATCTTGCTGAAGACATTTCAATTTCCCTAAAAAAACATTCATTTTCTAATATTAATATCTTTAATAATAAAAAAGTTTTGATTTTTTAAAAATTGTTTTGGTCAGATGTGGTAGTGAGTCTGGAAACATATCAATTTTCAATTTTATGATGTAGCAAAGTAATATACTCTAACATCTGATCAATCAATCATTGATGAACTATAAGTTTATGATGTTTATATATTTCATGAATATACTTTTATACATTATATATATGTGCTATACATGATTTGAAGAAAGTTTAAAGTAATAGAACAAATCTCATAGGTTTTTCGATTAGAAAAAATCAATTCAAAACATTTTGATAGAATCGGACAATTCACTTCTTTTTATTGGTTAACAAATTTCAAATCATCTTGTTTCGGATATTAAATAAATAAATTACTTTTTAGATTTAGCATAAAATATTATTATAATTATTTCGATAAACGTTTTATGCAAAAAAAGTTAAATATATTAATATATCTACTCTTATGTATTTGGCTCATTAAAAAAGACTTCTATTTTTTTTCCAAATTATATTTCAATATAATATGCATAAGAAATTTATATCAGATAAAAAGAACTAAGGAAATTGAAAATAAGTAAAATTTTATATCAGAAATAATCATGAATTTTCTTTTTTCCTGTTTTTAATTGATAATTAAGCGGTAAATCGATGCTTTTTTAGAAATTATTCAGAAAGTAATTTAATTTTCATCGTTTTTAATATTTGAAAACGCTTTTTTTAACGGAAAAACTTCCTTTTTCTAGATGTTGTTATGTATCTTTTAAATGAATGAAGATTTTCAATTTATATATGTTACGGTAAAAGTGATTAATTGATGATTATAATAATTGTTAACAAATAATAAATCTAGATTTATTGTATGTATTGTATATGAATAGATGTGGCCATTATCCTTTTTTACACACAGCATATCTTGAATATTACACTTATGTTTATTACATTTCAAATCAGACTTATCTTAAATAACAAAATTAGGAATAATACAGAATTCACTTGTTTCCTCGAAATGCTACAATTTCCGGTTTTTGCGTTTTCAGTTCAATATAATTGCAACAGAAAACAAAATTAAAAAGAAATAAAATTTCAGTTTCTCTTGTAGAATTCAATTAAAATTCATTAAATAACAGCAGATTTCAGCAACATAATATATAAAATTTATATTCTTTTTGAAATTCGAAAAATGATGGATAATGTGACTCTCAAAGATGTTGAAAAATTACAAATATACTTTATATCGAATATTTATAGACAAAGCGCAAAAACATTCATATTTATATGATAAAAATAAATTGATGATTCCTCTTGTGTATTTATTTCAGTTTTGCCAGAATTAATTAAAATAATTTCTACTGATAAAAAATTTCAAATCGATCGCCATGTCGTCCGTCGACTGGTGATCCGACTTAAAATTCGGCTGTTATTTTTTGCTCTAATTGAACTTCAATAGAATAGAAATTAGAATAAATCTGATAAATTTTTCAGTTTTTGGTTTCTATTTCTGCCTTTATTTTTCAAATTGATGTGGATTCTGTGCTCAAAATTATCACAATTGCCGAACTTCATAAGAAATATATATGACAACGGCCATTTCAAAGCTTATAATGGACTAGCCAACATCATGATAAAATCAATCAGAGAATTGCAAGATAGAATTCCAAGAGCAACGTCTGAAAAATTTGGAAGTGTAGAATCAGAAATCGAAGTCGAATCTTCCAGGTGGGAGCCTCGTACTCTTCATGTGTCATTCTATCGATTGTAATAGTTAAAATATGACATTAAACTTCGAGTACAAGATCATCTTTAACTAATAAATTTTATAAAAGTCTACAGAAAGGCTCATAAGTTATAAAGAGGACTATTAGAAGTTCTAAATGGAAAATAAGATTACAATCTTATTTTCCATTTAGAAAAATTATTTAAAAATTATGACATTAGATTTTAAATACAGTATCTAAGTCAAAACTATTGAGACAAGATAAGAAAACTGGTAAACAAAAATTATATAAATCCATTAAATCAAATTAAGATAATAATAAATTAATATTTTATTATCTGACATCAGATCTAGTATAAAGTATTAAATTGAAACTTTATGTAAAACTGTGTGAAGATTATATTAAATTTTCAGGAAATTTAAGGCCTGTGTTCCAACAAGAACAACTACCAAACCAAATAATTATGTTCTATTCAATCAAAATTATTGAATTTCTATTCTAGCAAATAATTTTAATTCAACTGAATGCGATTATTAATTCAAATTGCATTTAAAAAAATATTCGTTATACTGTATAAAGATAAAATCTCGTAAACATAGATAATATAAAATTTAAAAATAGCTTATCTTCTTCAATATCAAACAACTTATTTTGTTAAAGGTTTTAAGTTGACTTCAGAATGATCATTTTTTGAAAGCAATGATTTATACTGTATAATTAAATTAAATTATACAGTATAAATCATTGCTTTCAGTATACAGTAAAAATTATTAATTTAATTATATAATGACATTTTATAATTAAATTTTAAATAAAAATAATATAATTAAAAAAATATAAAAATCAAATATAATTTTTATAATTATATTTAATTATAAATTAAATATTATTAAATATTTTATAATTAAATTTTATATATACATATATATAATTATAATTAAATTTTTTATTTAAGAATAAAATGACGAAATTGATATTAAATTAATATATTATATTTGTATTGGTATCTTTTAAATTAAATCGTCGATATTTTATCATATAGGGTGTTTAAAAATTAATTAAATATATAAGGTGTATCTTACCATCTGTACTACCTTTTTTTCTCGGAAATCTCGATGATAGGAAGTAGGAGAAAAATTTTAATGACTAAAGTATATCCGGAGAATCGAATGGTCATGATAAAAATTTTATAGGCCCACCGGAAATAGGGGCACAAGGGATCAACTTTGAAATCTTCAATGAAAATCTATGCCGATTTTGGCATAATTGAATAGAACTGTAAAAAATAAACAACTTTTGTTTTGAAAGTTTTTAATACTACTTACAGATTGTGAGATATTAGAAAAAAAGATGCTATCATATGTGCCGCCGATTGGGCTATTCAAACAATAAGAAGAAGAATCCAACAGAGGGACAAAAAACAAAAGATAAACAAATAATATATTTTGTATACAGTTTACAAACGCAAAAAACTTTATTGTTGACAAAATGAAACATAAATAATGTTAAATATTATATATAATACATGCTTTAAATAAACTTAAAATGAATACATATATATAGTATTAAATTTTTATTTATTTAGTCCATAGATTTTTGTAGATTTAATGGATTGATTTTGATAAAATAAAAAAACTAATGACAGAAAATATCTGAACTCTAATTTCACAAGCAAACACTAAGCAGGTGATCAATTCTCATGGTTTCTTCATCATAGCAAAAATTGATTTATAACAGAAAAAGAATTATTACTAAAAATTCCAAAAATATCAAATATCTGATAAAAATATTTAACATAGGAAAATCTATAAAATATTTGCGTAAAATAGTATTATATGAGTCGCTCAGAAACCAATGTGGTTAAGTCTAGAAAACAACAATTAAGAAAATTAATGCTTTTTAATACATTAAGATACAACATATTCAGAAGCTATAAAAAACGGCTGTCTGACCTAGAAAAAGCGAAGCAACGAGTAAATCCTTTAATAATTAAGAAGAATATTATTTATTCCATTAATATATATAAAAATCAGAAAATATCAAAAAATGGACTTAACCGTATTGGCTTTTGAGTGACTCATATAATAATGGTATCTAAGGGTAATTTTGGGGCTTGAGCTTCCGCATATTCTCTATCAGCAATCCAATGTCACTCCAAATATAAATAAAAGAGAAAATTAATAATATAAGTAGAAATAGTGTGTCCGTTATGCAAACGCTATTCAATACAACTTTTTTAGTTCTTTTCCAATCAAACTTCTACATAGAAATTCTGAAATCGCCATTGGTATTATGAAAGTAAATCTTGAAAAAGTATAGTGAGCCCTCTACTAGATGCAGAGCATTGGCATAATTACACAACTCTTCTTGGCTAGAGAGTTTAGGACTTTACATTCTTATTTTAAAGATTTACATCGCTTCCATCCTGTAAAATAAAAATAAAGCCTTAAAAACCTATCAGAGGCTGTTCATTCCAATGATAGGCTCGGACAGTCAGTTAAAGGGTGGGGTTCAAGGATCGAGCCCTGATCTTTCCTGAAAAAATCTGTGTGTGGGACTGGACTCGAACTTGAATCCACTAGAATAAAAGTAAATTAATTTCCATGCGATCAGACTGTTTAAGATAAGGATGATTTCATAACTTCTAAATTAAACATCAGTAATTTTGTTTAAATAAATAGTGTTAGTCGCAAAGAATATCTCCTAATCTGTAACATTTTACTTCTTGTGTAGAGATAGAATTTATAAATAATGCATAATGATTTTTCGAATAATGGAACCCAGATATTTAATTTCCTCGATTTATTTTAAAAAATAATATTTTTTGTTTGACAGATAATTCTAAACTTCCGCTACTAGTATGGATTTTGAATGTAAATTTATTTTTTATACATATATTTGTTCCCACTAAAATGTAAGGAAAAATACTTTCATTTTAGTATTTTTCAGAGCTTCTGAGTGAAGTTAAGAAAAATTTCTTCAATTCAGACTATTGAAAGCTATCGATTGTAAATATATAGTGCGTTTTCTTCTGATAAAGAAAAGTTAAAGTATCGTAAAATTTTCATGCGTTAAAATATCACGTATCATTTCATCCTTACAAATACAGCACTGAACTATAAATCAATTTCTAAGGCTACTATGAATGATCAGGAAATTTCAATAAGTATAGAAATAGTAAAATATCATAAAATTTACAAGATAAAAAGCAATGAAACTGATAATGAATTTCTAGTTATATATAATTGATAATAAAATAATTAGGATTCACGAATAGACTAATAAATTTAGCATATACAGCATAAAAAGTCTAGGTAGCTAACATAAAAACATATATTTAATTATTTTTTATAGTTTAAAATTAAATATAATATGCTTAATATGATGATTTATATTTTATAGAGTTTTGTTTAATATTTCATTAATATATGACATTACACTTATCGACTTTTCATATAAATTATTTTGTATAAGATATATTTCAGCATCATTTTTTAAATTTGTATACGAAATATTAATGAAGATTAGATTAAAAAATCTTTCACACGCAAATTTAATAATAATAGGCCACAATATTTTTAATTTAATAATATATGTCTTAATGATATTAACTAATCAAAAATTTTCCTTTTATAATACTATTAAAATTCATAAAAATTCTGTTATATTTCACTTCCTTAATTATTCCAAACAATCGCAAACATTATTAAAAATAAAAAATTGTGCAATATGATTTTGAAGCTACTATTTGAGTAAACTTGGGCATTATTAAAAGACCAGAAAAGAACAAATATTACTTGACTATGTTTTGGGAACTGTACTTAATTGCATGAAACTAGAGAACAACAAGAGAGAAATAGTTCAAGTGAATTAGAACATTGATTTGTAGACGTAAGAGACGCAAAAAAAAAGTAATCTAATTTTATGTTTCTTAAAACAATGTAACTTGAAAAAAAAATTGCAGTTTTATTTTGATGGAAAGTTTTAAAAGTTGTTTGTCATTCATTTAAATAAATAAAGTTTTCATTAATATTTGCCATACATATTGTTAACCTAAAACGTAAACACGTTGCTTCAATATCTCTTTCATATTTTAAATTATATGATATATATATTTTTTGAGCTGTTTTTCAGAACAGTTTCTAATTAGTATGATTTACATATAGTTCTGTATGATTTTAATTTTGTAGGATGAAACTATAAAAGCATTTGAATTCTATAAAATTAAAATCTTATATGAATTTTATTATTTATTTTTAGTCGATATTTTATAATTATATAAATTTTCATTTATAATAAAATTATAATTTTGAATTTATTACTAATTTTATTATCTAAAAATTAAATTTATCCGATCTTTATTATCGATTTTTAATCTTATATTAAATTATCGATATAATTAATATATATACATAAAAATAACTAAAATTTTGAGTAAATTTCCATTATTGATACTAAACTTAGATACATTGAGATCGCGTGAGTTAATAATATCATCTGGTAAAAATTTTGATGGATTCTCCTCGAATTGTTCATGATGCTAGCAATCATATGATTGAACATTTGGCATCTTTCTATTTAACGAAAATTTAAAATCTCACGAAAATTCTCTGAGAACAAATTAAGCTATCTATAATCCGAATAATAATCAGGCTTAAAGAATAATTATCAGTCGAATTTCTGCTACTTTTATTTAAAATTTCTTATATTCATTCGTTTCATTTTAATCTTTAATTAAATATCGTAAAATGTTTGAAAAAATTAATTTATTTTCAATTTATTAAAAATCATAGCATATAATTTTACAAAAAGCACAGTCTCAATTTTTCTAGAAAAAAAATTAAATAAAATAATTTAAAAATTTGTAAATTCCATTATTTGCATAAATTATTTAAAAAAGTATTATTATTGGATTATTTTTTATGGATTAGATAAGATTATAATGTAGCTTAAATTATATATTGAATTGTACGATTAAGCTGGGCTGAGCTATTAAAAGTCAAACAGATAAATTTTAGCATTAACGATTATAATACTAAAGATAATGTAAGCCATATTCAGTTTAGATAATAATAATATTAATAAATTATTTGCTACTTTAGTTATATTTTATAGAATAATCATAAAACCTTTAAATATTCCATACTTTTATAGATACATAGGATAGAATATCAATTTATTCGAAATAAATAGTAAGTTATATTTTATTATAAATACGAATCACATTAATTATATAATATTTTATTAATATAATAACTAGTTTTATTCCATGTTTCCTTTCTGTTGAATATCTTAAAGAGTAAAATTAATATTTTCATAATTATAGATAAATATAATCATTTTCTCTAAGCTAAAGAGGAAGCAGTCATCTTATGACTACATTCTTATTTAAAATGAATCAGTTTTATAAAATAAATTAACAATATACGATTTATATAAATATTTTAATTCTTTTGCTATATTTAATTTTACCTGTTAATGTAATATTTTACACTTTTAATAATTAAAATATTAAATTAATTTATATAATTATATAAAATGATTAATTTAATATTATCTTCAGTATAATTTATTGATTAATATACTGGTTTAATTTATTACGTTCTCTATTTATTGATCATGTCAAGATTTATAATAAAAAAATGAACTCAAACGTGAAATTATAAATTGAGAATTAGTAATACTGTAAAATAATTTATATTTCTTAATTCTATATAAGCAAACTTAACTGAATAAGTTTAAAAAAATTTTTTAATATCTTATTTCGATAAATTCAAAATTTTCGTATATTTATTAAAATGGAGTTTTTGTTATAAATTATCGGAATCATATTATAAATATACAAATTCTAAATAAAAAAATATATATATAGATTATAACATAGTATTGTTTAGACGTTCATCTGCATATTGCTAGAATTTTCGTTGAAAAATCTTAAAATTTATCTTCCTTCGCTATGATTCTTCTTCTTCTTCTTCTTCACTTCTTAATATGGAGGTTTTAGCTTGCTCTTTTTTCTCCGATGGCGCTTCGCTATGATTTAATACCGGCATTTGTTTTATATCAATAATGGTATTACTGTTTAACCGTCCTTATTATTATCCCAAAAGAAAATTATTACTTAGAATATCTTTAAAAATGTTTAATTATAATGACTTATCAATCTTTAAAAAATAAAAAGTATTGTAGAATGTTCAAATAAATTCTGTTAAGTTATCAGATTAATAATAACGTTCCTGCAAAATCTTAAAAACCACTTAATGCCTTTTATCATGCAGTAGTTTAAAATGATTAATTTATTCATCAAAGAGTATATTTCATTCACGTCTTCAATATTTATAATAAAATGATGCTTGTGTTGATATTACTTCCATAACTTAATATCAAACTTAACGCCTTGATTCAAAATATCCCATAAACTTGTATGAATATGTTGTTGAGAACTTTTTCCAGGTGAGGCTTATTTTCATCTACTGCACATGGAGTGATGATTTATAGTATCAATATATTCATACAACAGTCTTTTCATCAGCTATTGATCCCACTGACCAAATATAAGGAAAAAAAAGGAGTACATGAGATTGATTACATCGTAACTAATCTCATACATTGATTAAATTATTAATTTGATTGGAATTGATATAAATACTTCCTATATGCTTATATTCTGTTAATAATATTACTAATATTAAACTAGAAGAAAAATTAATAAATTTTATATCTTAACACCAAATTAATAAATTTTATATCTTATACCAACCAAATTAATAAACTTTTTTTGATCTTATTAAAATAATATTAGAATATTAATTTTTGCTTTTGATTGATATTAGACTTGATCATTAAAATTTTTTGGTGCATATTACAATTTGCAATTATAAAAAAAATATGAATATACATCGCAAAATTTCAAAATTTAAAAACAAAAAATTTGAATAAAAAAATTAATTTATAGAAAAAAATAATACATAAATATTACAAAAATTCTTATTTTTTCCTATTATGATACTATTAATTAAAATAAAAATTTATTGGTTGTAACTTATCAAAAATTAAATTAATTAAAAATGTAATATTTAATTAAATTTAATTTATGTGCAAACATGAGCGTGTCCGTTGCATGACTTTAACCATACTTATATGCATTATATAAGATAGAATGAATTTTTGTCCAGTGCTTAAGAGTAGGCAATCTATTCGTACGATTAAAATTGAAATTTATAATCATTCTTTAATGTTCCATGGAGATTTAAATACAAATTTACATTGTATTATGAAGATAAAGGATCAGAGTTTTATAGGTTTTTGCTAGATCTCGTCCCATAATACTCAAATGGACGTTCAGACTATTTATAGATAAAAGTTCAAACATAGGCAAATATAAAACTAAATGTCATTCTGAAATTTGATAAAAACGTATTTAGAAGATTTTAAAATGCGCATTTCAATGAAATCTCCAAATAGACTCAATACATTTTTTATAATACGTATAAGAAAGGAAAATAAAAAATGCATGTAAGATAGAATCCTGGTTAGTAATATCTGCTGTTTTATCAAAAAGCACTTTTTTCATATATATTTCATTTTTATTCAAAATTTAAAATGCTTTCTTCTGATGGTAGTTGATATGTAGGAAGTTATCCGATTATATATTTTCTGAAGCTGAGTTTCGATTGAAAAATCTTTGAATTGTTCTTAGCGAAGGTCACAAGTATTAATTAGTTATATAGGACTTATTTGTTGATATTGTAAAGATCTTTTCTTATCTCCACAGTGGGATAAAAAGAAACTCTATCTTCTCACCGTCCTTCAGAATGTAAGAAAACAATGCCACGAATTGTTCAAAAATAGTCTGTAAGCGTGAACAGAAAAATAGAAGTGTCTTTCTCTTTGTATTCCTGTCAAAGAATCAATCTTATGAACTTCATTCATCTCATTCAGAGTTTTTCTGAAAAGTTCAAAAAACAATCTTACTCTTTGCTCTCATGGGCCAAAGTTTTCAAGAATCATGTGCGAAATTTGCATAAATGCTTTTTACCTAATGGTTTTATTATATATAGGCCAAAAAATATAGCTTAAAGAAGAAAATTCATTTTATTTTCTACTGATGTTAGAGGTTTTTATTTCGTATGTAAAATTTGTCGCATGAACTCTATAATAACGAAAATAATGTCAAATTATTTTCGTTCTTAACAAAATTAAAATCATAAAATTATTTAACAAAAATTATAAATAATCGATTATTTTGTTTCCGTATAAATTTAAAATTCGAAAATATTATTTAATTTCGAGTTTTCAATTTATACAAAATTGAGTTTCGAGTTTAATATATATTCGTACAGTATTATTAAATTAAACACCATACGAATTATGAACTAACAAGTAAGTTTCATATAAAATTAATTGATACGCTTTTTTTAAAATAAAAAAATAAAGTTTAATTTTTGTAGAATATATTAAATTTATTAGTGAATTATATCAAAAAATTTATTCAGTAAATATAATTGTGTTTTCTGGATAAATTTAAAATATTAGTTGTTTTTTAGTAACCAATATTTCAATTTTTACTTATTAATGCTAATGGGAGTATAGCACGAATTATTTTTGGTTAGATAACTTATTTTTAATCACATTTAAAAAACAACTAGATATTTAAAAAATTACTATCATGAAATATTAATATTCAATCATAATAATGTCTAAAATAAAAATTAACAATGAAAAATGCCACTTCATTTCATCCTATGTTTGTAATTATCTTTACAAAATAAATTATCTCATTAAAATAATAATCTTTCGATGATTGTATTCGTTACAGAGATTTATGGATTGTTATTTTTTGGTTTATTTTAATCAGTTAATCGTAAACATTAGCATAAAAATTTTTAAATTGCTTTATCTCACGCATTCATTAGAATTAGAGAAAAATTTTTTATAACAATTTAATAATCAATCCATTCTTTCAAACTTAAATATTTTATATTCATCCGATAACTTTTGGTTTGTAAACTGTACAGAATTATAAAGATTCGTATGCAGTAGTTAAATAAATTAGTAATTATCTAAGAAAGTAAATAATTTCTTAATATTCAGAATATCCGAGTTTGCAAAATAGTAGAATGGTTAGAAAGAGAACGGGAACTTTTATCAAGATAGATGTTCATTATACACGACAAAATGATTAATTAGTTCATAATTATGATGGAGAATATTTCATTTCCAATCCAATTAGTCAAGCCAGATACCATTACTAGGCAACGGCTATTTCAAATGAATCAATAGATGTTCGCAATACTGTAGTTAATACTTGGAATATTATTTCAGAAATAGAATATTGACCATATTTCATGATTTAATTAAGAATTAATAACTAAATTTTTATATCTGCTCAACCATATTTAATGTCGAGTTTTTCATTTTAATATGTTCTTAACCGTTCATTTATTATGAAAAAAATTTCTAGTAATCATATAGATCATTAAAACTTTGAGTAAAAACTTCTTTTGATTTATTTTGACTTTATCAAAATTTCAGATTTTTTTGTTACCAAATATAAGAAAATTTGATAACAAAAAAAATTTGAAATTTTGATAAAGTCAAAATAAATCAAAAGAAGTTTTTTACTCAAAGTTTTAATGATTTATGTGATTACTAGAAATTTTTCCTATAATAAATGAACGGTTAAGAACATATTAAAATGAAAAAACTCGACATTAAATATGGTTGAGCAGATATAAAAATTTAGTTATTAATTCTTAATTAAATCATGAAATACGGTCAATATTCTATTTCTGAAATCTACTTTTAATTAACTTTATAAAAATTTAAATATTACTGTTTTTAAATTTTGCTTTTAAAGTGAACATTTTTTAAGAATTAATTATAACAAAATTTCATGCATTATTATAAAAATTGCAAGCAAAATTATTAATTTCTCTTATCATTTTGCGTAATTATAAATATTGTAAGTTGATTTAAAACGAAAGCAGCGAACAATTTAATATTAATCATATTTTTATTAAAAATTATATTTTACAGCACACAGTTCAGATAAAATTAACATGTTCGATTGAAAAAACAAAAGAAAAAAAATTTAGTTCTTCAAAAATTTTAAATTGTATTTTAAATTCTGAATTGAGAAGGGTTATTTATAGATGTAATACGTAGAATATCAATTTTCCGGTGTGCACTCAATGGAACCATTTTCAGATAAATTGTTGGAGAGAAGAGAAATCTTTAAGCGTACTCAGAGGCTCCATTTTGAAGACAGTAACAACCAATGATCGGTTCTCCATTGACACTTGATCTAAGCCATACAGTTAGTAAAGCCTTTGCCTTTACTAACTTTGTGTAGCTAGTGCAGGGTAATTGACCTCAGAAACACTATCGATTACAGATTTAGGAGGATAGGAAACTTCGACCTCTTAAACGGAATTTCGTAAAAGTAGTATATATCTTGTCGAAACTAAATAAGTTAGAACGTCAACTAAAATTTGCTATAATTTATTATAGAATATTAAAATTATCTCTGACATAATTCTCGCTGTGAAGGTAAAGGCTTCCCAGTGCAACCATAATTCTAGTCTATATATAGTAGATATGATATATATATTTGATTCAATTTAAAAATAAAAAATAAAAATAATATTTTAGTAATTCAATATTCAAAGGATTTCGATGCAAAATCAACATACATTTTCTCAAAAATATTAAATTCAATATTGATTTTATACCGAAACAAAAATTATTAATAGAGAGTGCATTCTTTTTATATTTTCTTATATAACCTATTGTATATATATATATATGTATAATTATTAATTAATCTATATGTTTTATATATATAAGAAAAGAAAAGGAAAAGTTTTATAATACAGAAAAACAAGTATAAATTAATAATTTTGATAAAATGATTCAATAAAATAGAACTTTGACTATAATACCATTAATCATTTTTAAGATAAAGATTGATATTATTCATTCAGTATAAACATTTTTATAATTATAATTATATTTATAGTATTGTATTTATTTTAAAATTTTATTATTAATTTCCAGACAAAATGCTATATTTTTGAGAAGAAAAATTATGAAAAATATTTTATGCTGAAACATGGTTAAATTTAAATTTAAAGAAAAAAATTTTAATTATTCTTCTCTCTAATCGAGATTTAGTATTAATTTAATATTTATAAAAAATTATATATATATTAGATACAAATTCAAGACTATATTTTCATGTTCTCTCATTTGTAAATACAGTATTGATGTTTGATAAATAATAATTCGAAATATTAAAAACAGCAACAATAACACTGCATTTGACAATAATATTTAATTTGAAATAATTAAAGAATATGTAATAAAATATTTTTATAAAAAAATAAAATAAAATTGATATTTTTAATTTTTTCTTTATATAATACGTAAATTTTATAGTTATATTATTATTTAATCGGTAATAATTAGAATGCTGCTTATGAAAGCGTTGAATAATGGAATGAGTAAAATGCTAATAAATAGAAAAATAATAAAAAAAAAACGAAAAATATTAAAAAAATGTTTTTCCTTCAACATTTGAGGATGTTTAATAATGCATGAGAGACATGACATTCATTCAACAAACCGAAACATGGCTCATTTAATAATTACATAAAAGCATGCTTGCATTTTTTTTCTATTCTATATGCTTTAGCAATCATTCTGAACCACTTAGGCCCTAATATTACAGTTAAAATGCAAAAAATTAAATATTCTGAATAAAAACTATTTTAAGAAGAAGTGGGGTTAAGATAGAAGAAAAGATTTCAACAGAAGTGAATGCAAATCACGAAAGAATAGTTAAGTAGTCTAAAAAGAATCGCACTTGAAATTTTTAACAAAATATTTTTTTACAGTTTGAAAAAAATTCTTAATAAATTTAAAAAATTAAAATGTAGATATTTCATTTCAATTACTAATAGAAAATATTGCAAATAATATATAATTTCTCTTTAGCTTATAATTGTGTATTGATTAAAAATATTAAATAAAATATTTAATTTTCTTTCGTTGGTTTTATTCATTTTTATGCTGAAATTACCAGAAAGAATATGTTGATAACATATTCGAATTATTATTGTTATTCTAAAAATAAAAAAATTTAACCAATGTTGTTCTTTTAGTAAAGACATTTAACATATTACACATATCTGCAGTATTATATTAGAGCGACAAGACAAATCGAAAGGAGGAAGATGGTTTTGACACTCATGTCACAACTGACTAGTTTCTTTGACATATTTATCTATCCTAGGTGTCCGCAAAGCGGAAGAACCAATCAACAGTCCACCTATCTGTGTCATCGGAATTGACATGAAGAACAGATGGGATTGACATTCACCTCACTTTTTAACATTTGTAAAATCGGCACTTCAAATTGTAACGATCTCTCATTATTTAACGTAATGTTTCGCTACAGTAACAAAATGTGTTTTGTGGTCGATATCGATTTTTTCATTTGCATATAGAATATGCAAAATACGACCACCTTTTTTTCACTAACAAAATATTATTAAATCCTGTCGCATCATCTATAGTTAGCAATAATTAATAAAATAAGGAGTATAATTACTATAAAGGAATTTTAAATTAAGTTTTAAATAATATTAATATTAAAATACACTTCAGTATGAATAATTTATAATTGTAATTAACTAAAAGTATGTACCATTTTATAAAATCTTAATTCAAAATTAGGTATGCCTATTATGCATTTAAAATGTATGCAATGTAAAATGGCCAACCGTTCCAGATTTTGATGGAGAATCTCTCAATTGTTTTATTATTAGAAAGTTATATAAAGATCACATAAGAATGAATTACTATATATATATTTTTCTAATTTTGATATTTTGTCTTCAAAATTTCTCTCTTTAGTTTGCCGAAAAGTTTGTCTCGTTAATATAGCATGACACATTTGTAACAGCAGAAAGTAAATCAAACGTTAATTAAAAATTTTGTTTTAATAAAAGAATGATTTTATGCATTAATAATTTAATGTTTCGAAAATATTTCAAAATATATCACTAAAAACTGCTTAATAAAATTTTAAAATATATTTTAAAATAAATATGGATATTTTTGGTGCAATATTAATTAATATTGCAAAATAACTCGAATAATCTTAAAATATTATATATATATATATATATCTTAGAGAAAACAAAGAAAAAGAAAAATTATGCTAAATAAGAGAAAACTATAAATTCTAGCCTGAAAAAGTTTTTAATATTTAAAAATTATAAATATTTATCAAAATGTAAATACTGTATGCGAAAAATAAGTATACGGATAAAACTTTTACCATGGTTATTAATGTCTTAGATATTTTTTTTAATAAAAAATATCTTTTAAATTAGCATAACATCATTCATGTGCGAAAGTTTCAAAAATAGAAGACAGTTTGAAATTTTTAAAAATTTCAAACTGCCTTCTATTGTTTGAATGCAGCTGTTTTGTATTCTTTATGTATATATATTCCTTATATATATGATTTCTTACAATAATGCAATTGAACCATGTTATAAGGAATAAAGTATGGAATTACAAAAAAAATAGTAAGCGTATAATTCTGATATTATATGATTAAAACTATGTGATGTTTATTTTTTGAAATTTTTTGAGGGCAACGAACAAACATCAGATTAAAAAATATCAGAAGAATAATAGAATATATTTAAAAATATAATAATACACGATTTTCTTTATTTTTTTTAAGAGAAATGGCTCTTTTCCTTCAAGAGATATAGATAGGTGATAATGAAGAGCAAAATATTAATGGGTATATCAGAAGGGCTACTTACAGGAAACGGAGCTATAATTTTAAGAAACTCAATTTAAAATTTTATAATGATTTAAGATAATATAACTGGTTAAAAGTTACTTCTTCATTTGCTAATCTGCTTTCTCAAAAAGAATTGTTGCTGTTTGAAAAGAGACAATTGCAATTCCTGTGAGAGATCGCTGAGCTGGCTTACAATATATTCTTCTAACGTCTTCTTAAAATGAAGTAAATTTTTGCCAAAACTGATTTTACAATAAGTTCTACAATGTCATTTCAGAAGAGAATTTAGAACACGGTCCCTGAGGAATTAGAGCATGTAATTGTAAAGTTTTAATTTACCGAAATAACTTATCTATACAGAACTCCGCTTATTATAATGAGTCTTTTACAAAGTAAAATTTTATTTTGAAGATAAAGCCATTAATGTTTGCTAACGATAATTAGTAAAATATAACGAAAACAATAGATTATGCTTCATTCTATTTTATAGTTCAGAAGTCAATAAATTCGTTTCTAAATAAAAATTTTATCCTCTAATTATTACTTCCCTAATATTGACTGAATGGAATTAAAATATAAAGCTTTTCATATTATAAATTAAAAAAATAATATTATTACCTGATTAATATGTAAATGGATAATTAAAAATATATTAAAAACAGTAATAAATAATATTTATTTAATTTAGTATTATCGAGTAGTCTGTGGATGTTAATTGAAATCTCTACTTAATTAGAATGAACACGAATTCCTCCATAAATCTCAAACAAATGGGAACGGGCGACAGTTCATTATTCTCAATAGTAGCTAACTTTTAATTCCTTTAGGATGTTATTTACTTGACGATGTTGTTTAAGATGACGTTAGCAAACAAGAAATAATTACAAACACTTCAAAACATTGATATATCAAAGTATTTAATCGACGTAAGAATTTTACAATAATTAACTTTAATAAATTTAGCTCTCATTCGTATGTACTTAAAAAAAAGTTCGTTTGGAAGAATTTTATTTTGTAGATAATTAAAACTTCAAAAATCTTTAATTTGGATATTTATAAAAATTCTCAAGAGGAATTTGTATATTTAATATGTATTAACAAACTATAAATTATTATTATCTAAATTATAAAAAAATTAAGTACAATAAAAATAAAATTAGCACGGAAACATAGCAAATTAAAGATATGATTAAAAATTATTTAACAATAAATTATTTAATTTGTAATTAATAAACATTAAATCAAGAAAATGAAGATAAAATTTGTCTAAAAGATGATCTATTTAGAAAGAATTTGATATTATTTAATGTGAATTCTGAATAAAATTAAAAAATGTAAAATTTGTTTTAACTTTTAACTTAAATTTAATTTAAGTTAAAACCAAAGTTCGTTTTATTATTTACATTCCTTTTGTATGGTAATACATTTACAAATAAAGCAAAATTAACTTAATATATTCAATGAGAGTTGGCATTGCAATATTATTGTTTATAAGCAATAAAATATAAATTTCATAGTAACTAAGTTAGTCAAAAGTTTTGAAATTTTAAATTAAATTTTATATCTTATAAGATAAAAGAAACAAAAATGTAGATCATTCTGTAAAGAAATTGCTGAATAAAGTATTATTTTTCTTATATTTCAGATTGTCGATTTGATATTTAATAACATTTTTAACGAAATCGAATTAATATTGTTCGATTTAAATATTATATGTCTAATAATCTATTTAATAGGAAGCAGGAACGATTTTTATTTTTTCAAACTATCATGGAGTAATTTTGACTAAGCTACATAAAGTTAGAAAAGAATCATAATAAATTCCATTGAAATTACATTAAAGAATAAATTAAACTATTCTTATGTATTAATATTACATATAATTAAAAATAATTTAATAATTTATAAAAATATATACAATAAATTCAAAAGAAATCTCTAGAATATTTTTAAATATTAATTATCAGGATAGCAGATCAGTATATTATGATAGAATAAAGTCGATATCTGTACTGTGACAACTTACATCGATATGTAATCACATCCAGCAAAGGAACTGCCTCTGAAGTTGTTATTCTTTCACTAATTATTTTATCCCCATTGACAGCTGGGCAATAAATATAGTTTCAGAAAGTCAATCTACTAAACATTTCAGGAAATCTCTACTTGGAACTAATAAATAATCAAGCGATATCCTATTTATGTAGAGACTTACATAATACATCAAAGATACGTATAACTTATAAAATAAAGATCAAATGTGCAAATATTTTTTAAAATTATTTAAATTCTTATCCTGATAAATTAAAATATACTTAAACCAATGTGTTTCTAGTTCTTGAATTTAGTAAAGTTAAAATGTAAGCAATAAATGCATATATAATCTAAGTAGAATTTTTTAGCTGAAAAATAACAAAGTAATCTAAGATAGGAATACATTTTTTTCGATTTTTAAATTTTATAAAAAATCGAATTGATTTTTGGAACATATTTATACGAGATGTTTTTACTTCTACAGAGTGAATATTTTTCTTGCTACTATCTAGACTTACAGTACTGTATTTGCAATGCAAGAGAGTAAGAATAAATTAAATTTGTAATAAAATTGAATTTCTTTAATTTAACAAATATTTTTATTTCTAACATTATGACTCTTTCCCACGAATTTTATAGTATTTACTTTATCTGTTATTTGGTTTGGAATTCGATTAATTAATCCATCAAATTTAATAAAAAACCAAATTAAATGGATTTATAAAGAAATAATTCTTTTTGCTAACTTTTAGAATTTAATAGAAACTTTTTTCTAATCCCATAAATTAGCTAACTGGATTATTTAATAATTAAATTATTATTTTTCATTTGGTTCCTTTAAATACTTAGAAGGCAAATCTTATAAGTTGCATTTCTGAATAAGTTCTCCTTTCTTTTTCCCTTCTATTTTATATTTTTTTCTTAATTATATTTCCTTAATGATATGAAATATATATATATTTTTATTTTTATTTTAATTTAGTTTAATTTTTTATTCATAACCTATTAATAATTAATTAATTAAACTTGTTTTTAATTTGTTAAATTAGCTAATAAACTTGTACTATAAGAAATAATACAATTAAACAATTAGTATTAGTTATATGATATCAAATATATAAATATAAATATAAAAAATTTTTTGGATACCTTTAGTACCAAAAAAAGTTATCCAAATCATGCACCTTTAGTTCCATGATTTGGATAAACATACCTTTACTATGGCTAAATCATGTTCAGGTCCATCATGGCATCATTGAGAACAACAACAACAGCCCGAAAACATGAAATTTTGAATTATTTTATACCTATTGAGTAGCTATTCAGAAAAAATGAATAAATCATTAAAAGTATTTTATATTATAGGCAATTTTAAAGTTTTAATTTGGAATTTTTGTTCATAATAATGCGATGAATAAGTTTGATTAATTAACCTAGAAGCAAAAAAAAAAAAAAAAAATCCATATTTTCCATAAAATATCAGAGTAGAATGTAATTTGGTTTGAAAAAAGAAATATCATCTCGAATGTGAATATTTGTATTTTGTTTTTAATTAATGATATCATGTTGTGCTTTTAGAAATCACGAAAGATGTCTTTCCACTGAAAAGTAGAAAAGATAAGTTTCGAAAAAATGGCTTTTTGAATGCTGAATAATTGAAAATAATTAAAACATATAAACAATTTTATATCATAATTTTAGATATTGTATTTTTGACTTTATCTAAATTTTTTACGATAATTTATTAGCTTATAGGCTACTATTAATAAATGACTTTTTGTTCTTTTATATTTTTCATTCTTTTCATTCCAGAATATATATGTCTATGCATTACTTGTATTCGTCTCTCTATATTTTATCAGCAGAATATTTTGTGTAAATGGTATCCAATTGAATGAGACTGATATACATATTGAAACTTAAAGAGATCAATACGTTAAAAATTGATGAATTCGAATTTTGGAGTCATGTGATCGTTTCACTGATTTTTGCTAACTTTTTTTGAACTTTTCTATTCCTAAATGGAATAAAAGGAGTACAAATAGATTTTTCCATTGTCTATCCATTTGCTGTCAGATCGTTTATCAGCACGATAACACGCCTAAATAGTATTATATTTGGATAAAATTTACATACTGTATTTTATTGGGACTATTTGGGGAATCAATCCTATTGAAATTGATTGATAGCAGTTCAATTTTATTCGCGTACTAAAATAAAACATATCTCGAATAAATATTATTCGATCTGAATAAAATTTATATACTGTATATTATTGGGACTTTCTTTCTTTCTATCGATTAGCTTATTACTGATCATTTTTAGCATGCACGATTATAATTAATATTATGTAAATATTAATTATTTTCAATAAATGTGAAATTAGTAAATTTTAGATCTATTGTAAACCCAAAATTTATCAATTTTAGATTTATTAAAAGAGAAAAAGAAACACAGCAGCTTCAAATGCAAATACTGTAACAGAAAAGTTCATATGAGCAATTCATTAATCTTAATTAACTTTTTAATCTGTAATTTCTATATTTGTAATATGGTATGTATTAATTTTATGAGGGCCATTTTAGGCAAAATTATCTATATATCTATGTATGTATACAACTTATATCTTATAATTAATAAATATATAAGCTCATCAATACTTACATGCAAAGTCAAAAATATTCAATTAAGTTTTTAAATATTTCATACCTATGTTTTCCAACTAATTTTCATATATGATGTGCCTTTATTATTTGTTTTTGACTTTCTGTTTTATTCATGTGGAAAGATGCTATTATTATATATCTATATATTATTACTTTTGATTTCCATATCTTCGTTTGAATAAAATCATCTCCATATTAACAGTAAGTAAAATAATTTTTATATTGGTTTCATCGTAGAGGATCTTATAAATCTGATTAAATATTGTCAAATGTACAATATTATACAATGGGTCTATGCTATAGTATAAAAGAAAAATTAGAAATTATTGTTGAAATTTTTATAAGTTGTGTTCTTTTAGTCTTGCTATACATTTATTCGATGCTTTAACATTACTTCATTGGAATGTTTGTTTGTTATTTTGGTATTTTCATGCTTTTAAATAGCATAATGGATTGTATTGTGCGAATCTGAATTCTGTTCATAGGATGGCCAGTGACCGCAATGGTGTTCTATCAGTTAGATGAGGAACTGGATCGATGAACAATGCCTGAATTCTTCTGAAAAGCTTCAAGAAATGGAACTTCTTGCATTCGATCGGAGATTTTCAAACGGAAAGCGAAAACTTTACGGCGTAACAATCCTTAATTTATTGGAAAGAGAAATCTTTTTATATTCTTGAAGGTTAAAGTCTATTTCTATAAAATATCTTGATTGAGAAATAGTATGGTATATCTTCCAGTATGGATAATTTATTGCAATATTTTGATGTAAAAGCTGGAGACAGGAAAATAGTCAACTTGTGATTTGCCATTATATGTTGTATCCTGTCTACATCAATATAGTATAAACAACACATTTCTACTATTAGACTTCAAAATAAAATAGAAAATGGAGTTTTTCAGTTACAGTGACCGATCACTGTATATAAGCAAGAAGCGGTTGTTTAAGCTTCAGTATCGCAAAGATCTCGAAAAACCAAAACAAAATTATTTTTATCATTTTATTAATAGATTAAAAGTATAAAATGATGATAAAGAAATTATAAATTATATTGCGCTCTATATTATTTTCGTAGTGGATAACAAATTAAAACATACCATAAAGTATTCCGAGATTCATCAATATAAACATATATTGCAAATAGTCAAATTTAATTTGCTTACTTTCTTATAATTTTTCTCGTTTAAATTTTTATTTTATTTCAGATCTAAAGCAGAGAATGTTGTTAAAGCTAAAAGCCAAAAATCTTTTTAAAATTACTATTTCTAACTCTTCATTTTAGTAGTAGTTATTACTTATTAAACAAATGTAAAATGTAGAGATATTTTATCTTAATAAAATTTATATAAGCAATTTTTCTAATATATTCAGACACTAATGAAAGCATCACTATAAGTAATTTATAATTTTTAATACTTGCCTTAATATAAATAAACCAATTTTATTAAATTTCTTCTGACATGATGCCAAAATAAGTTCTTTTAATCACATGGCTCGATTCATTCACTTGTAAAATTACTTATGACATTTTTCTAGGATCCAATCAACGTTATTGTATGGCTTTTCAGATTATCATCACAGAAATCACGATAAACAAAAACAATAAATACTATAAGTTTTCGTATCAAGATAATTCATAGATTAAAAGTAAATGAAAAGTTTTTAGTTTCTTAGTTAATTTTTTTTTAAATTTCAGATGCTAAAAAAATATCAGATATTTCAAATATTTCTTCTATAGATTATGAGTTGAATATTTTTATAATATTCTTCTTATATTTAAAAATGTTTTATATTTATTATATAAGAAATAATAAGTCTTTTCTTCAATAAATAGGAATAAAATATGATAATATATTGTTATGCAAAATTATAAAGTATCTCGTCTCATTTATGGAACTTCATTACGTAAATAGAATGTTTCGTAATAAATGTAAATAATTTATATGAATTTATATAATTCTATTGCTTTTATTGATTAAGTAACTTAAATAAAAGAATTATGCAAATAGTTAAATTCTATGACTTAAGTATTCTATTTGTACAGTGCGTTAAGAAATTATAAGACCACGACATTTGTTCAAATATAAAGAAATAGGATCAATAAATCATTTTCACTTTTATAAATATGTTTTCAAACAACACAATAAACTAGCTGATGCTAATATTGTTACAATTCTTTTATTAATTTTCAAAAATGAAACAAAAACAAGGAATAAGCTGTTAAGAAATTATAAGACCAATTAAATAAAGTTTAGCATAAAAATAGAAAAATATTTAATCCATATAAATATTACTCAAGTAAATTATGCCTTATGCACTCCTCATGCTTGCAAATATATGAGAATATGCCAGAGGGACGGCATTGTGTTCTGAAGAAATTGAGGAAATTTATTTTTACATGGGTGCTGGATTCTCTGAACATGTAATTGCTGAAAAAATTGGAATGCACAATGTTATCAAAAAAGGTACAGCCTATGGAAAAAATAAACGCTCAGGAAGAAAAAAGAAGTTAACTTCCAGAGACACCAGACACATCTGTCGTCTTGCTATTAACGAGGAGTTATCAACAAGAGAAATTTCCGAGGAAATAAATAGTCAGTATCTCATGTCTCTATTTGGAAAGAATTAAAAATACAGGGTAATATTGTTTACACAAAGCTGAAACTAAAACCAAAGTTACTCCCACTTCATAAGCAGGCACGACTCGAATAGGCTAAATAAGCGATGTCTTGGACAGAATGGCATAGCATAATATTTTTCGATGAGAAAAAGTTTAATCTGGATGAGACTGATGGGAACAGGAGTTATTAGCATGATTTACAGAAAGCGCTTAAAGAATTTTTCAGTCGTCAGATGGGTGGACTATGATTTGGGATGTTTTCTCAGCTCTGAAAAGGCTGACTTAGTACGTATTTCTTCAAGGATGAATTCCAAATTGTATCAGATCTTTTATACAACAATTTGATTTCTTTTGGTCCACATCTAAGAGGGGAAAACTGGCAAGTTCAACAGGATAATGCTGCATATCATGCATCTAAAGCTACAAAGAAGTGGTTCCAGAATCAGGGCATGGCCAACAAAAAATCCTGATTGTAATCCCATCGAAAATATCTGAGGCATACTTAGTCAAAGAGTTTTTGCAAAAAAACGCCAATTTTCTTCTGCTGATGAACTGGAGATTGAGATAATGAGGCAATGGATCCGTTAGAAGCGAAAACATTAACACGCTTGGTGGATTCTATGCCAGATTGCATGTTTCAAGTGATTGTTAACAAAGGAGATTCAACATACTATTAGATGATATTATTTTTCCTTTAAATGCTTTAAGTTTTGATTGGTCTTACAATTTCTTAACAGCTTATTTCTTGTTTTTGTTTCATTTTTGAAAATTAATAAAAGAATTGTAGCAATATTAGCATCAGCTAGTTTATTGTGTTGTTTGAAAACATATTTATAAAAGTGAAAATGATTTACTGACCCTATTTCTTTACATTTGAACAAATGTGGTGATCTTACAATTTCTTAACACACTGTATAAAAGTACAGCATATGTGTAACTCAATTTAAATATGCTATAAATTAAACATTAAATTTTATTATTTTATTTAATAAAAGTTTAAAAGAAAACACAAAAGTTTATCGAAAAACTGTCATTTCTTATATACATCTTTAGAAATTTATATATTAAATCTATTTAATAATAAAATATCTTTTATGTGCTATTTTATGCTATAATATATACATATTTTAAGTATTAATTAAATCATAAAACTTAAATACACTGCTCTATTTATGTTTTTTCTCCAGAAACAATGATAATCTATTAAGATTTCTGTATAGACTATATTTTAATACGATTGATATAGAGGCTCAAATAATATTTCATAAAAATTTTCGAAAACTTTATTGGGAATTTCTAAAAACTTCATTAAAAATGATGCACCTATAACTTACAAGTTAGACGCTATAAGCGCATCTTTTTAATGAAGTTTTCAATGATTCTGAACTTAGGAATTTTATGAGTGAAAGAAATGAAGGAAAGCTAGATAAATCAAAATACATAATGTGCATTTTCTATTAAAAATTTGTCTGAAAGTTCAATAATTAAAATACAAAACGAACATATATCAATATTAATTAGATTATAATATAACATGCATAATAAATAATTTATTTGATAAAAAAAATTATTGATATTCCTGAAAAACATTTTATCGTGTATAAACCGATGCCAAGTAAAAATAAAAGACAAAAGGAAATATGAAGCTTTAAAAAGGAATAATATTATATGGCGTTCCATATTGAAGTTGCTGAATTATTTCGCATAATTCACTTTCACTACCTAAAGTTTTAAAATTTTAGTGATACGGGACAGCCATATTAAATTTTAAAATTGTAGATATTTACATGAATTTTATAAATAAATATGCGTGTCTGAAACTACTAAAATTTTTATTTTATAAAACATGCGCGAAATAATTCATCCTCCTTGGATCTTGGAATATGAATAATATCAATGACTTGAAATTTTCTTTTACTTGATATATCTTGATATATTTAAAAGAATAATATGTTTTCTTTCGATTTTTTTTTTAAATTTTTAAAGTTATAAAATAATTTTTATAAATCAGATTGTTCTCTTTCAACTAATGTTAACTTATGTTAACTAATGTTAGCTTATTTAATAAAAAGAAAAGTTTCATCATCAATATAATTAATTAATATAATACCAATAAACTAAATCACTTCGAACAAAATAATTCTATAAATTTATTGAATTTTACAACACAAATCATATAATCCTGTCTATTATGCTTTATATTAAAAATCATATAACAGATTCTTAACTGTATTTATTAAAATTCATAAAATTAAGTTAAAATTTTGATTTTTTATTTAATAAATATAAATTGATAATTAACTTTATTGTGTTTTATAAACTGATAAATTTATTATCTAAAAAATGATTTTAATTTAATGATATTTTCTGCATAACAGAATTTTGAGAAACGTCCTAAACTATGATGATGGTATAGAGAATTTCCTTTTTTTTTTTCTTATGAATTACAAAATAAGTTTAAATATGATCTTAAATATTTTAATAGAGTGTTAGTAATATAAATAAGATAGAAGTAATAAAATACGTAGACAAAGACTAATTTTTAAATTGTTTAAAATACTCTCACTCCAGAAAAATATTGTCATCTTATATTATCATAAACATTTAAGAGATAATAATGATATTGAAGTTAATAACTCCATTTTAAAAGCGTATTAGATATAAATTTTTATAATACAAGTAATGTATTTAATGACAATCAGATTTTTATAAACTACTAAAATATATTTTAGTTGTAAACTACTAAAATATACTTTTTATTTTTATAATTAAAAGTATATAAATTGATAAAATAATAAATAATTACAGAATGTTTTTATTATTTATTTATGCTTTTAATTGTTATCAAGTTTAAATTATATTTTAAATTAAAATTCAGTTAATTTTTTACAAGTTCATGATTAAATAAAAAAATATTAAATGAAGATAATTTTCTTTAAATAGATCCATTATGAAATTTATAATTAAAATAATTGCTCCTTTATCAGATATTTATGATTACATGATAAACTTTTTCTTATGTAAAATGAAGACATTTTTTGGTATTTTCTTTTAAAATATTTATTAGTTAAATTATAAGTTAATGACGTTTACTGTTTATAAATAAAGATGAAGATTTAGTTCAGATAAGATTCTTGATAATTTCACTGAACATATTTATGATACTGTTATCCTCGTATTCTTTACAAAATGACCGTTTTAAGATCAGTTATTAAATTGAAAATTATAATTTAACAAGTTCTTAAAATCTGAAAATAATGATATTCAGAAAAAGTGTAAATATTATAAAATGTGATAATATTTATATTAATATTCAATTACTGATACTGTAAGTGAAATTAAATATTTTAAGATTAATGTAGTGGATAGATTTATATAAATTTAATTAAACTTTAAATAAATGAAGTGAGTATTGCGAGTTGCAAAGGTTAAGATTTTTAATTATAGCTTTTTCAAAATTTCTACACGATAAAAAGCAGTTTTGATATTATATTCTCTGAAAAATAAATTATCTTTTTTAAAAATTAGAACTGATATATATTAATTGAAATTTTAATTTTAATTGGATTAAATACTTTATTTTATTAATCCTGTATCTCTTTTCTGAATTCAGGCATATGATTAACAACAAATTAAATATAGTTTATATTAAATCATAATGTAATATACAGTATTTTAACTTATAAATTTTACTGTTATATACTGTATATTATGTATGTATTTGTTTAAAATATTTTCTCTCGTGTCTTCCAATTGACATTATACTGTATTAAAATATATTCTTATTATTTAAATTCATTTTTGCAACTTAATTTTAAAGCAGTTAGCTTTTATTTTGTGCTATTTTGCATAATTGAATGATCTTGGCAACTTGGTCTGATTTTGTTGATTTCGTTGTTTTACAGTAAAAGAAATCAATGAAAAATTGATTATTAAAACTATTATATAATACATAGAGAAAATTCGAAAAAAATTAACTGACACAATTATGTAAAGAATGTTAGGAAATCAAGTACTAGGAAATTTATTTAGAAGTTTTTGATGAAATTATATTTATATATACTGTATATTATTAAATACAATTATTACATTTAGCTAATTTGAAATTTCTAAATATGTCTTCCTCAGGCTTCCGAAAGAAATTTTTTTAGCCGGGACAAGACTAATTTGAGACCCCCCACATATACGTGTGACGGACTCGTATACTTTGTATTATGTATACAAGGGCCTCCTTAGGTCTCATGACCAGCCTTTAGGAGAGGGGGGTCCAGCTGGGCCAATGTTCCTGTTGGACCTCTCTCTCTCTTAAGGGCTGGTTGTCCTTCAGAAAAAGTTCATACAATACATATATTTAAGCAATCAAATTTATGAGGAATATAATATATATAAATATTTTTCTATAATTATCAAATATTATAAATATGTGTAGTTCTTACTTCAATTTACTAAGAAAATTGAAGTAATTTGATTCAAATCAAGAAAATTCATGAAGGAAGATCTGATACATGTAAAAATATAATACGAAACAAAAGTTTGGGAAATATAATAGATTTATTTAAAATTAAGCAGATAAAAAGCATTTGGATTTTCAATTTAATAAATTTAATATCGATCATAAATGACTTTTAGTATGCTTCTATGAGATTATATAAATTTCTAATATTTTTATATTTTTCAAAATGATATCTCAACAAATTACATGTATTGTCGCAATTGAAAATCTGTCATGAATCTTTCCTTCAATTCAAAGATTCTTTGATTTGAAGATATAAACATTTATTTCATATATCTTCAAATATTGTAAATAGAGAGCAAAAATTTAATGGCGTGAAATATCACAGAATAAAACTGCCTTGTAGGCCTACTTACAGTTATCAGAAAGTATATAAGCTTACTAATTTTCTTATAAGTATATATTTGCTGATAATTCTAATTATTCTTATTAAGAATTGGGAGAAAACTATCTTTCAATCTACAATTACTATAAAATCAACTCATTAATGCTAATATTGTTATTACTGATAAAAAAACAGAATAAATTCAAATTCTTGGACATTGAACAGACAATATTAGAATAATATATGTTTATCGGATTTTGCACGCAATACAAAAAATTTGATTCCTCATAGGTAAGGTAAAATAAATATTGCTTATGTATAATAATAATATCTATCCCAGTTAAAGAGACAAATGAAACATCCAAACGCTTGGATGTTTAATAGGGCCTACACTTCCATCTAGTGAATACTGGTTCATTTCAGTCTCACATTTCTAAATTTCCCAAGACGTATTAGGCACGATAGGTTGAACTTATCCTTCAATTTTCCGGACGATCACATCATGGTTTGTTGTAATTCAGAAAAATAATTAAATAATCCACCAGATTTCAGTTAAAGCATTGCAATATACGTTATAAAAACATTTTAATGTCCTAATAGATAAAATAAAGCACAAAGCAAATCCAAAAAACAAAAAACGACCGATATAGTCGCTCTTCAATTATTTAAGTTATGCCTTACAATTTTCGTGACTCTACGAATATTTTTTCCTGACGTAAAGAAAGAAAATTCAGCCATGAGATGCAGCACCTAGCAACTGTAGGAAAATTATTATTTCCTTAGAAATTTCATCAATAAAGTATGATTTGAGTATAAATCATTTATGGCAATTTCTTTTAGTGTTTCTGTTTCTTCCTTTTTTCTAACGTTTGCAAGTGGAAAAACACAAGAGCGAATTCATTCACGTTTTTGTAGTTCTCTAAAAAATTTCAATGATATTTTCCACATGATTAATATCATTATAATGCTATATAGACATCTAATTAATTATCATTAAGTCTAAACAATATGTTTTATTAATGATATTTATATATTCCCAATCGATATTTGCTCATAAGTAAAAATATAAAATATTTTATCAGCAAAGAATTATCGAAAAATAGAACCATTATTTGATTGGATGGTTGCATATATAGTTAATTTATATCTGTGGTCATGTTTTTACCTATAACAAATAATTGAGAAATTGTTATAGAGTGAAAATCGCTGTTATTGAAACTAGAATATGTTTTGTATTGTGTAAATAAAATAATCTTTCTAAATTTTCATTCATTGTAAACAAAATTTAGAAAAATCTTCATGTACCGTTTGTCGGAAATTCTAAAGCATATCATTCGTTTACTGTAAGAGCTGAAAGGACTTAACAATCATATGCTAAAGAAAGGCATGTACAAATTAACGTGTCTGTGCCTCTATAGTAAATTTTGGATTTACCATTCGGTTATTTGTTTTGTAGTCTTTAATGGGAGTCGAATAAATAAATAAATATTCAAAAATACAGCTCCATCTCCAAGAATTCGTATTATTGGTTTACCTACCACATGTTTTCTGGTTATTTCTCGATTGCTTCCATATGAATAAATCTATATTCTACTTTGCTGTATGAATAAATGGTATTTTCTATCATTTTCCAGTGTTTTCTTTCAATTTTAATCATATTTTTTCTCAACTCAAATAAATAGCAAATACATCTGTCAAATTTATTCCGCGATTGCTAGTTTCTGCAGAAACAAAACTTTTCTTTTATGCTAATAATAAGATGTGGACTCAGTTCTTTTTCACATTTCTAATATATATACGACAATTCATATTCACATCGAATTATTTACTGATTAATCTAATTTAATTTCTAGAAACTATGAAATTTGAATTAAGCCTATATTAAAATTCTCATTACATTTGAAACCTTGATATCTAAATATGTTTTAAATCATAAATTTTCTACACTTATGGCTTGTTACTGGTTTGTCATCATACTATATGCTGTTAGAATGAACCTTTACTAATTAATCTTGATCATGGCAAAGATTATTAATTGGTCTCATAATGAAAGTAGGTCAAATCAGATTAATATACACATGTTTAAAACATTTAATCACTGTAGCGAATATTGTGTATATATAGGCCTACACATCATTTATTTATCTGTCTATTTATCTTGAGTGTTATAATAATTTATATTTATTTTTCTAAATTTATAATAATGCATATAAAAAAATAGAAAACGATTATTATATAAGATATATTTTATGTAATTGTAGCATATCGCATTTGCATTTATGAAGAGCATATATTTTCACAGAAAAAAATGCCTCATTTGAAAGATAATTTTCTTTAATAAATGGAAAACTTTTAATTTATTTTTCTACTAGAAATATATATTTTTCATTCCAAAAAATTGTATTTTATATTGAACATACAGTATATTGTATTACTTAATAATAATTGCTACTATAGCATGATCATGCAGTAAGAATACTAAATGTTCATGCTATCTTAGCAATTATAATAGGGAAAACTACATCAATGTTATTCTTCTTGTATTATAATTATATTAAATTATTTCTTTATTTAATAAAATGTTTCTTAAATGAATGCGAAATGAGAGATCGCTTGAAAGTTTTCGTTATTTTTATTATATTTTTCTTATGATACCACATTAAAAATAGACTAAGTAATATAAACAGATAGTCTTTATTGTTAAGGATCATCAATATTATATTTCTCAGAAAAGATGACCTCGAATTCATGTTTCTTAATCCAATATGAGGGGGCCACCCGTTTGTGTTTTTAAAGGGTGTAGTTTTTGAGATAAATAAATAAATATCTTTTAAAAATGAAGGACATTCAAACTTCTGAATTATCATCTTAATATTTTTGAATTAATCGGTTAAATGAATAGTGTTTGATTAAAACAATAACACTATTCATGATATAAAACAATTATTATATGATAAATTTATCTAAATTTTATATTACTACTATATTTATTACAGCATTAAAATGAAATCTATATTCATGTGTTAAACTTTATAATTTTTATTGGTAATAATAATAGATTTCGGCTTTTGGAAGACCGAGAAAAACTTTTTAATCATTGATTAATGAAATTTTTAACTGTTTAATTAAAACAATAAATCAATAATTAATTTTAAGCGCGCTGGTTAGTTAAAATCATAGTTAATAAAGCCTCAGGAAGTCAGACAATCAGATAAATTAAACTAGCAAGTTTGAAAGTAAAATGAATTTATACAGTAAGTTTATATACATTAGTGGAATTTTGAATAAATCAACAAATATAATTTACAGGAAAATTATTTTCAATAGTACTTTAATAAGAATTTATCAGAAATTTTATCGTTGATCCAATATTACTGTATTTTCGAAACTTTTTGAAACCCTGGAGCAATAAAGTTATTATTTTGTCTGGATGCAAGAAATTTGTAATTAAATTATTAATTTCCAAATTCAATTTTCTAAATTTTATTAGTTATTATATATATTTTATCTGTTGATTTTATAATAACAAGTAAGTAAAAGTCTATTATTTTTATAATTATTCTGTAATCATCAATTCTGTTGTCTGACAATATTATTTATTCTCAATGTATATAACTGTTATCATTAATTACAGCAGTTAGAACTAAAAATAGAATAGGTTCATATATTGTATCTAATGGTCTAAAAAATTTTATTCTTTAAATTTATTTTAAGCTATTTTTTATTACTAATTTATTTTGAAATTTTTATTATTTCGTAAGTATTTCTAACAAAAATATAGTAATTAACTACAGTTCTATGTAGATTATTGACGAATATAATGTTTAATAAAGTGTTGCTTCTAATTAATAATATTTATAATGATGATTTGGATGATTGTAATCATAAATCTTATGTTTCTGGAAACACAGTTATAAAATAATGTTTGAAGAAGTTTCTTTTAACTAAAATAATGCTTTAACTACTACTGCTACCATCCATAAAAGTTAAAATATAATAACTTAAAATTAAACTTGTAAAGAAAATAATTGTAATTATTTAAACGAAAAGTTAGTTATTACGCTCAATAAACTGTATGAAATTTTAACGATTTATAATTATAAAACTTTATAAATTATTCATTTATGAAAACCTGACTTTATAATTCCTCTTTTAGAAAAGAATTTTAACAATACATGGTTGATTCTCTCCTGAGCGCAGTGAAACTTTTATAACCATTGCCGCACATAAAGCAGAGTAACAAAGTAGATAAAATTTAAAAATTTAAATTGCTAAGTCGTCCCAGTAAATAACAATGCCATAAAAATGCTGTTAAACGGGCTAGGTCAATTATATATCGTGTTGGAAGTCCTGATAATTCTTTGATATCTTAAACAAGACGTATAAATGTTCACAGAAAGTTCCTCTTATGCTCATATAATATTTTAATACCAGAGATAATAAATATTACACACCTACACTCAAGAATGTTTAATATTAAAATTTATGATTAATGATAAATCTATAAAATACTTATTAAGAACTTCAAATGCATGTGGTGTAATATATTTATTAAATTAATAATTTAATTTACAGTAACCATATGCTTTTGTGGTAACTGTAAATTTAAACTTTCATTGTCTGCGAAATATCAAAGCTTGTCAATGATAAACAACGCTACAGTGATTGCATTTATAATGTATTTGAATTAAATCAAATATGCATGATACTTTCATGAATCTGCCTTATATTAGATATTTAAAAACTTCATTTGGGAATAAACTACAATAATAATTATTGTTTTAACATAAAAGTTATTTTAAGTATTGTATGAAGAATTTTCTGTTGACGTCTAACCTTATTTCGCTTGTCAAATAAAATCAACGTTTCTTGTCAAGTAAATGTCAGTCGAGATAAGTAAAAAGGGAAATGTAGCTAGAGACAGTCCGAAATTCTTACAAGACTCTCTTTCTCTATTAAATTTAGCTTTTTATTATTATTATTTATATTTTCTGGTCACGGCGGTTTGTGATGGCTTCGAGTTAATTCTTTTCCTTTGTTCTTTATAAGAAAAAAGAAAAGAAATTTAAAATGAAATAAAAGTTATCAAATAAAAACACAAGTCTTCACTTCTGTATTTCATATAAAAACAGATAAACTTTTCTAACTTCCTAATAGTATAAATATAATTCAAGCCAAACAGATATTGTTTGTTCCGCTAAACGAAAATATTATATATTTTTTTATTTATTTTTAATTAGTTTCTCTGATATTAATTTTTAGAAAGTTCTTAATCAAAAATGCTTAATTTATCGGGAAGAAAATAATAACAGCTTTATAAATAAATAAATAAATAAATTTAATTTAAATATTCGTTTTGTTTAAAATTAAAAAACAAGCTTCAAAAAATGCAAACAGCAATGATATCACTTCTCTAATACTGACAAAAAAATTTATTAAAAGTACATTAAGTAATTTAGAAATATATATATATTTTTTTTAGAAGAAATACAAATTACAAGTTTCTTACATTATGTTACACCCAAATGATCAAAAACTTTGTATTTTGTTAGAGGTAGTCATTGAATATCTAAACCATACTCATCTTTTTTGTAAATATAAATACATTTTTTTTTTATGAATAATTTCTTTGTGCTTGGAAATAATGTTTACATTATTTCCAAGCACAAAGAGATTAAAACGAATGGGACGAACCCTCTGTATATTCTTGTACAAAAGAAGATTACATCAGAAGGGACAAAAGAATGTTATTTTATATAAAAAAATGTACTCATCTATAGAAGAGAAAAAAAATAGCGAATGGTTGCAAACAATCTGAGCCTTCGAAATTGTTTTATTCGCCACATTTAATGTGAATAAATAAATATTCGATCAACATATTAATTTCTTCAAAAAAATATTTCTGTACATCAAATTTTGATATATTTTAAAATAGATAAATTTTTTTTTATATTTTCATATTTTATGATTATCTAAAAATTAACAGTGTTGAATATTTATTTATAATTAACAATTTCATTCTGAATTATAAAAAACAAATTATAATATTTTTAATTAATACAAATTTCTTATTTAATATTAAATGCAATACAGTACTAACAATCTGATATTTTTAATTATAGAATATGAGCAACAATAAGAAGTACAATTGATTAAAAATTAACTTATGAAATGTAAGATTATAAAACTATGAAAAATATTTTACTTGTTTCCACACTATAATGATTATCAGTCAATAAATAAATGAGATCAACAGAGAAATTGAAGGAATGCTCATTTTAGTTTATATTTTCGACTATTTTTTAGTATGAATATGGATTAATATTTAAAATATCTTTTTATAAAGTGGAAAAAACAAATATTCATTTATTATATCATTCGGATTAAAATGAAAAATTATAATATAAAATTTATTGTATTCCAAAATGCATGACAAATTAAAAGTTAAATTAATATGAAGCTTAAAATTTTATTCTTTTAAAGATGTATCAAGTACTGTAAAATTTAGCAGAAAAAGCAGAATATGATGAACTTCAAAAAACAAAATCATTAGTAAAAGATCAATATGTATTTATGAATATTGTATGCGGTAATGCTATAATCGTAATAAATTATTTAAACATAATTTTATCACGTATTTCGAACTAAACTAATAAATATAAACTTAAGCTATTAGACAAATTAGCTTAATGTCTTCAAAACTTTTTTTTGTCCATTTCGAAATGGAATCAATGGTATATGAATTAGGTTTGTCTTGTAAACACGATATGTCCCGTAAACATTATTCGATTTGAATAAAATTTATCTAGTTTATTTGGACTCAATAGAGGATCAAGTCTGTTGAAATCGATCTATATTGAATTAATATTTCTGACGTAATAAGAAAAAATATTTGTTAATAGAATTGAGGCAATATCTTGTATAAACAGTATCCGATTTAATTGATATTTCTTTATACTGTATTATTGAAATCTATTAGAGAATCAAGTAGCATAAAAATAATCGAATCATATCATTATTAAGTTGATAACATAGATTCGAATTTGATAGTTTTGAATTGTGAAATATATAAAATCAAATAATAAAAAATGGCTGTATAGTCCAGCTAGATCTATTTATGTAGTATAGAGTAAATAGGAGACTATGCTGTACAGTCATACTCCGAATTTCGGTTCTTCGATTAATGGCGTTTCTGACTTATGTATATTTTGAATTTTCATCATTCCTCAAAGTTTTAGTTTTTAAGTTGAAGCTATGGTCCTTCAGAAGCAAATTTTTGAAAAAATGCTTACTTTTTCAAAATAAGACTTATAGTATTTCTTTTAATTGTGAATGCTTCATTTATGTTAGTTATGTGTTACATGTCAATTGCAGTGCATTATATGCATTCATAAGGGAAAAAAACAGTGCTTCGACTTATGGACATTTTCAAGTTATGGTATCAGGTTCATCTTGTTAAGACTTATCATAAAAGCAACTCCCTTGTTCCACCAAAATTGATATTACAGAATTAAAATGTCTGTGAGATGGAATTCGGCTTTAATCATAATCTGGTCCATAGGTAAGGGCATGCCTAACACTTCTAGTCCACAAGGATGAACCTGCTCAGGTAGTTATAGAATCAATCTGGAACCTAAGGTGACATAGCTCTAGGGTATGTTTGCATTAGGTAATATATTGCATTGAACAATGAGATAATATTTTGGGCGGCATTTTATACCATTTTTTAATAAATTGTTTCAATACTCATTTTTTATTTCAGAAATATGCCTCGTAATATATGCAGAAGAAAATAGCATAGGCCTAATACTAATGCGTTTTATTTTGTCTATATATTTTTAAGCGCTTTCTAACTAATAACTACTAATGTCTTCTAAACTATATACTCGTACTATTCATTCTAAAATCTGAATAAGAGTTACTTCAGATACTAGTAAAATTTTTTAATTTTATATATACAGTATATATATATTAGATATATTAGATTAGATATATATATTATCTGTTAATATAATCTTAATATAATATATATATGTGTGTATTATCTATTTTCATATTAATTTACTCATTAAAGTATTTTTTTAAATATTGAAGCCTTTAAATTGTTGCCATGTTACCAGATAGCTTGGATACTGTGGCATTTCGCATATCTTTTCCGTTAATCTATTGGAATTATTTAAAGTTTTGAAAGTTATCTCCTATTTTTCCATTATTTTAATAAGCGTAGTTTATTCTGATGTGAGTTTGTTTCTAATGTCGCGCAGATCGAAGCAAATACTGTTGAAAAATACAGTGGAACCTTGGTATAAGTCCTTAATTGGTTCCAGAGCCTTCGACTTATACCAAACAATCTTTTCCCATAGGAAATAATGGGAAATGATTAATCCGTTCGCATGAAAAGATCCTCTTATTATTGGAATATTATGCATTGGTATATTGATTTTATACATTGAGGAGGTTATATAAAATAATTCAAACACTGCTTAATACTAAAATACACAAATAAAAAGCATTTAGATGAAATAAATGAAAATTTAA
>WUQG02347470.1:0-18498 GCA_011317285.2 Androctonus mauritanicus | reverse complement strand
TGACGTGGACCTGTATAGGAGTGGGCAGTTGATAAAAAAAAAAGAAAAAAAAAAAAACAGTGTCACCACTCTTTGGTATCACAATACCTGATATAACTTCAATAATTTTCCGATTTCCGTATGTATGTGTGTCCGATTTTATTTTTGAAGGCAGGATACGTGTCTTATCTACTATTCTATACACATCAGAGTGGTTAATAAATTCTATTCTATCGTCTGAGCGAGTTATAAAATATTAATCATATCGAGTTTCTCTTCTCTATCATTTACCCATTTTTAATAAAGATAATTAAAAATCATTTATGCATTGGAAGAAGTATTTATGTTGAAAAGGTTCCCCCCCTTTCTAGCATGAATATTTATAACAAGCTTAAATCTCTCGATAATTCGGTAAAAGAGTTTAAATCCTCAGATAGAAAGATAAACTTTCTACCGGAATTTTATGACTTCTCATTCCAGATCAGATTAAAATTCGTGCACCCTCATAAGATAAAAACAAAGTCCAACCTAGAATATAAAATCCAACAGGCCCTTCTATTTTGGATTTAGTACGAATATAAAGGTGTTAGCCAAGCGATAAAAATATGCTTTTACTTAACAAAACTAAAACTTTGATACTATTAGGTTCGTCGCGTCACGTTCCCATCACGTCACGTTTGACACGCGTCACTTGTACCGTAACCAATCTTTCGAATGAGAGACGTGACTTTCTTTGTGTAGTTTTACTCTCCGGATGACGTGCGGGTAAAAGTTTTAAGTGTGTACCTTACTCTGGTATTTACGATGCTTTCGGAAAAGTTCTTCAGTAATAACATCCTCACTAGATGAACAGGATTAACGTGCAATGTTACCAACAATCCCTGTTTACAACCCATCTATGATTAACAGTCTTTATCCTGTTCCAAGTGATCGCTACCTCACCTACACGTTTAATTTTCTTATCTGAATATAAAAATTGATTTTTTTTTTGTTGTTTACATATATAAATTCCATCGCTCACTTTAACATTAAATTCTGCATTACAAATATTGCGCTTTTATATATTTTATAATTCAGAAACAATACTGAATTTAACTGTAGAAATTCGAATGTTGTTTCTGTAAGGAAAAAAAAAAAAAAATTATCTGGAGAAGTTAAAATTTTAATCCCAATCGCGAAAAATAGTATTTAAATAGCGTGTTTCTTTCTAGAAAGAAATGGTCAAAACACATTTCGAAAATTGGAAATTTTATCTGAAGTTAGCAGAACCGTATCTTTCGCTAATCGATAGAACAACGATGAAATCCAATCCCCAGTGGTTGGTCGTCGAGAATAAGGAAAAATGATAAAAGATTTTTAACTGGGTAAATATGCAATTTAGCTTATTAATATTTACTTTATATAGTATTAATTAGTATAAAAAGAACTACTGCTCGCATAAATATGGATGAATGCCTTATCTGTATGTGATAATGGTAATCTTTATTTGAGTGCCTAAAAATGTATAGCAGATACTAGCCATATGCTCGAAGAATTCGATGTTTTTATGATTCTTAACGATGAATTTTTAAGGGTATTTATGGCAATATTCCTAATAATAATTTTTTAAATCCCAAAAATCGCATCACGCATCAGTATCCACTTAGAAGACTCGCATTTTCCAATAATTAATATTCTTTAATTTGTATCGTGTAACATTTTGATAAACATGCGAAAATCTCTTTAAAATAAGCACACATCACAATAAATTTTCATCTAATAAACTAAACCAATATTTAAATTGTAAAATTCGAAATAAAATTTAATAATTTTATCCTTAACTAACAAAAAAAAGAAAGAAAGAAAGAAAAAAAAAATTAAGTAGGCCGAAGAATAAAAATTAATTCAAATTTGAAAAATTACCGTGACCACTTTGTTCCATTAAGGATTTTTCCTTTCCTACTTTTTTTTTTATGATTAAAGATCGTATTTAATCATAAAATACCAAATAGGATATTAATAAATTATTAGCAAAAAGTTAATTTATTTAAAATTGAAATTATTTTGGTGATAAATCGGATTAAGAGACTTACTATCCAATTATGCCGAATTTAATCGGATGAAAAGAAAATTTAATATTGTAGAATCGACATTATGTTATAAAAATATTGATATAATACCTACTATATTTTTTTTATCATTTTTATGAAAAAATTTGGTAAAAAAAAAAAAAAAGAAAATTCAATCTGAATAAAAGAAGGACGAAAATTACACAATTCTACAATTTTTATAATAAATCTTCCTCACTTATAGTATTTAATGGCCTACGTATACAGTATTTACATATATTTCCCAAGAAACTAAGGATAAAACTGCTGTCTTTATTATCTTGCTTCGGTTATGCCTCTCGATTTCAAGTAGAGAGAGTAGAGAGTTTGATAATTCTCAGATACTTCTTTGGTCCTTTAGATATATCCATGCAGTCTTTGGCATAAACCTTCTCACATTTTGCCAGGATGCATTAATACTGGACATTAGTCATAACACAAAAATGGGCAGCTGTTTTGACGCCCCACCTATGATGAACTATCAGCTGCAAGTGAGGGCTGCATCCCTCGAGTTCTGATTAATGTCCGCCCATTCCTTTACACCCACATTACATTTAATGTAGAAGGGTCATCCGATAATGTTTCTTCTGATGAAAAGATTCATTTATGACTTCTGCCGCTCAGCATTGCTTTAGATTACTGTATATCATTTTGATAAATCTTATATTTTATTCAAATTTTTATCTGTTCCACTCCTATTCATTAAAGATAAATTTTTTTTTTTTTTTTTTTACGCCAAATTTTCTTCCAAGTGACATATTCTATCTCAGTTTACTCTCTTTAAAATCGATAGTATATCTTTATGCGTAAATATACATTAGTAGATTAAAAAAAAGAAAAAAAAAGTAAATCAGATTTCGAGTAATAATTCATAAAGAAAATTTGATAAATATTACGAGATAGTAAGAATAATTTTTGATAAATTGAATAATTTTCTAAATGGTATACTGATCTAAACCAAATCGGTATTCCAATAATTGTTCTTCCATGTAACTGAATAACATTGTTGACAATCAGTTTTCAAGAAATCGATTTTTAGAAATCACTTCCGAATAATTTATTCATTTGTCGAAACAAATCAATTACCGTTTTTAAATAATCGATTTATCGGAATTGAAGATTTTTTTATTTTATTTATTTTTTTAATTCACGCATGTAAAGTAAGCGATTAATTTTCAATTAACCAATTTCTTGAATAATCGATTACTTTCAGCCAATCAGATAATTGTTTGATGAATTCTGAATGATCGATTTTAGCCAAATCGGTTTAATTTTTAACAATCGATTTGTAAGTAATCGATTACTTTTCAACAATTAATTCGCCAAACAAAAACATCGAATTTTTCATTAATTCAAATTACTTACTAATCGATTTTATCGTTTAATATAATAAACTAAAAAATTATTTAATCGATTAATATATTAAAAAAAAAAAAAACTCGAAATAATTTGAAATTACCGATACACTGTAATTTGAGAGACGGAAAAAAATAATAATAATTAAATTTTAACCGATTAGAATACCAAATTTTAGCGATTATTACTAAGAAAAAGTTTCCAATTAAGTTTCGCTTGGAAAGCAACACGATCCAACACTCGATTATTCGATTAAGGACTCACTTAATCTCTCTTCTAAGAGAATAATACCAACACCAGCATAAGAGTTTTTAAAAATTTAATACGTTTTGTTTGGTACAAAACGAAAATTTATTATTTAAGCATTTTAGGCAAAAGGTGTAATATTTTACGTGCTGGATATTTTAATTATTCGTTGCGTGTATTGCATGAATAATTAGAAAATATATGTGACAACTGAAGTGGGTTGTCGTCGGAAGCTTGTTAGTCCACTGATCTCAAACTGAACAGATTGAATAGTGAATAATGTATGCCAAAGTCGGATAGCACGGTTTAGCTAACATGAATAAATTACGTCTTAATTTAGCGATTTATTGTGGTTTCGAAAATACACTTTTACTTATAACATCATAAAGTGGCGGGATACAAGCTAATTTGATTAAAATAGCAATTTGGGTAACATGTTAACTTTTTTTCTCCTTCGACTAAACGACGTTATCTCGGTTACTTTTATTAAAAACCGTATTTATAAGTTTTGAAGAGTAAACGGAGGGTTTATGTCTCACTCTGGCTAGAACTGTTTCTGTCCAGGACACAAGTTTTTCTATTGTGTCACTTATTAAAAATAATTAATCAGGCATAACTCTTGGCTCGTCCAAACTATTGTTTAGTCTACTATTGGAATAAAGCCACCGCTTACAATTGAAACATCTAACTAAAGAATTTCAAAATAAAGATTTCAAACGTTAGAGAGAGCGACAGAGATAAGTAATTCTAGCGAGAGTGAGGGTTGTTTTATGTTAATAGAGTTTTGTAGCTGTAGTAGCATGAGAAAGTTACTCACCTAGCCAAAGTGCGTCTCTGTGTTGCAAGTGTTGTCAGCGAACTGAGGCTGTACGTCGTGGCGCTACTAGCACTCAACCATTATCGAATATTTCTGGCCGAAACTGTCTTCAGTATTACGTGGTTTCTATTCCCCTTCACACAAATCGTTGGCTGTAGTGATGGGTTCTTTGCGTGTACGCTTCTTGTACAGAAATTTCTACCTTAGAATAGCGGCCGATGTGAATTTTACATTCTGTTCTTCAATTGATGAAGGTGTTGAGGTGTTTTCTCTTGAAATGAAATTCCCTAATTGAGTACAACCACTCACAGTTACATAAAAGTCGGTCTTTATATTTAAAACATACGTGCTTAATTTATTTTTATTAAGGTTTATGTGATTTGAATTTAAAAAGCGGTTTGTTTACTGTTTAGTTCATTTTTAAATAACTGGTTACCTTGTTTTATAAAAATATAAATCAAAATCAATCTAATCTATTATGAATGTATCATTATCATGATAACCATAACTTCGTTCGAGTTAAATTTTTAAAAACTGTATTTTAGCATGACGTAAAATTACATCTTTTAAATTTAACTGGTCAATTTTTAATGCTATAAATGGAATTTTATATAAATATATATATATATTTAAATGCATAAAGATTACGCGCAAGATTTTCGAAGAAACTCATGCGCTTCTTATCTTTGTCAGGCTTGGTGAAGAAGTTAACATGTTATTTTATTAATTAAGGCGAGAGGTCTACAATTTAGTAAAAGGCATAGGCGCCATTAAGGGGCCTAAATGAGTTAAGAAAACTTCCCCCTCAAAGGAATTAAATTAGAAAGAGAGAAAGAGAGAGAGAGAGGAAGAAAAAAAAAAGAAGCAAAGAAAGAAAATTTAAGAATGGTTTTTGCTTCTATTGTATTTCTTTAGTGAAACTGGCTGTATCTATTTAATGAATTTATTATTTCTCCATCAAATTATACGGAATATATATATATATATATATAGCAGGTGTCAAAAGAAAAATAATGAATAAGTAGCTCGGTAAAGAAATATTATTTTGAGTAGAAGTAAAGTTTGTAGTCGAGTATGAAACATCTGGAGACTTTGAGAAGATAACTTACGCTATAGCAGATGTTATTTCCCGAATTTTGTTCGTAATGACCTCTTCAACGAAATGAGTTAAGTTTTGAATTTGATTAAAGCAACATAGCGAAAATATCATTATCAGCTTCTGCCTATTAAAACAACTTTAATGCCTGCCTGGTTATTAAAGTGGGCAAAAAGCCCAATTATGATTTTAATGTTGTATTCCAGCCACTTTAGGGGATTAAATAAATTTTGGGGGTTAGCAGGATTATAGTTTAATTATACTTACCGAAAAGTAAGAGACGTATTCAGAACATAACCACCAATTAAGCTATTATGATTTAAAAAGGCCTAATAATGACCTTTCATAAGGTTTGCCTTCATCGTTAAGGCCTTAAATGTATCAAAAGATGGATTACGTTTTATAACATTCTTATATTTATCCTTTAACGCCCTCCTATATATTATTTTTCAACATATTAATGGATAAATACGGAATTTTAACGAAAGTATAACAAGCTTTGGGTATGTAAAATACAATCTGTTTATATTTATTATTATTATTTTTAGATATCTAAGAGGATAAAGACTTCAAAAATTAATTTTTTTAAATAATAATATTTCTGATAGAGCTGATTATAACATTATTTCTAAGATTTATAAAGAAACAAACTTAGTAACGTAATAATAAAGATATAACTGATCGAAACCCCCTGTAAACCGTTACAGATTTGATGCGCATATCTAAAAGTACAACTGATCAAAAAACCCCTGTAAACCGTTACAGATTTGATGCGGATACCTAAAAGTTAAAAAAAAAAAAATAAATCTTAGAATTTTATAAAATATTGCATTCGATATGGGAAAACTTTCTACTTAACTTCAAACGGTAGAAGGTTATGCACTAAGTAAAAAGTTTGAGTATAAAATAAAAATATCATACAAAATATTTAGTGTTTTTATTTTATTTTTATAGTATAAAAAATAAATGTAAAAAAAAAATTCTAGATTTAAGTATTAATTTTAAATAAATAAAACAAAAATACCATTAAGTTGTATAATTTATGCAAATTGTTATTTACGCGAAACGTCGAGAGAAAATATAAACAGACTGTAGACAACCGTTTCGGAATAATATCTGGAATTTTTTTTTTTTTATATATTTATCTAAAAGTGTTTATGGAAATTATTAACAAGAAATTCGAAATTTTAATACTATAGACTCGATAATTTTCGAATAAAACGAGATGATAGTCAAAATAGATGAGGTTTATCTTTCTCTCAAGAGCGGCCTTTAAGCTTCTATAAATGCGATAATTTAATAATGTAAAATGTCATTTATATGCATTAGGGAACGAGAATAAGAATAAGAAAAATAGAAAAGAACAGGGAATAGAATTTTTGGCAAAAATATGACGTCATAGCACCTGAGGGATCGAGATAACTTTTGGCTGTTTCTTTTGGCAACTTGACCAAATACTAACAAGTTCAGAGAATAAATTTTTTGGTAAGTATTCCCAAACGTATCTCTTACTGTAAACAAATGATAAAATTTATTTTAGCAAAAGAAATGAAAAAATATTCCTCACACAAAGAAAGAAAGGAATACTTACGACCGCTAAAGTATAACGCTTATAATTAAGAAAAAAGTTAAAAACAAAAAAACAAAAAAAAAATTTAAAATTAAAATGATAAAAAGCTTCTACGCATTGATTTTTTTTATATTTAATTTTTCCCCATAAATTTAATTTAATAAAATTTATTTTTACGTGTAATTTTTTAATAATAAGTTGTCTTCCGCTCGATTCTATATTTAGTAACAAAAATCCATCGTCTATAAAGGAAAGTAGAATTTTTTGCTGACGTAGAAGTATGTTTGTTGGCACAAGAAAGTTTTTTCCCCAATACAGGGCTTAGATAAACCCTAAAAAATCCTTTTCTCCCCCAAATCTCCAATTGCTAAGGTCGAACGTACTTTTGAATTGTTTCTTTCTCTTGTTTTCTTTTTCTCTCTCTCTCTCTCTCTCTTCTTGTGTATATTTACGCAAAATACCTCCCGATAAATCAATAGATGGGAAGTTTCACATTTGAAAGGACATCAAAATTCAAACGTCATTCTGCATGTTAATAATATTTTTATTGGATTAATAATATCAAAATTACAGACAGTTTTCGTTTCTGATTAATCAGTTTAATGAAATTTGAGCGAAAATTTGATCTTTATAACTCCATCCACCTCTAATCCATTCAAATCTTTATTTAATTCGTATTTATCCCATAAAAATTACTTAATTTTTTTTGTTTTTAGCGTTTATTACTCGATCTATTATCGCAAATCTTATAGATCGTAAAAGTTTCTTCCCGATTTAATTCATTACATGACCTTAATCCGTATAAATCCGTTATTTATCTTGTTTATACGGACAGAGACCATATCAATGCGGAAGAGTCGATATAATCCGCATAAAACTGCATTCCGATTTAACCGCAATCTGACTTAATCCGCAAAAAGATTATAAAATTACAAATTCCGATATCATATTTTTGTTTTAATATAAAATTAGAAAGATCTTAAATAATTATAATTATTGCCATCTGTAACGAATATTCCGAAAATTTAATATTTAATTCTGCAATACATGAGAGACTCTGCAGTCGTTGCTGGTAACCGAATCTGGAGATTTAGTCGTTAAATCTGTTTACAGAATATGTAATTAAAAATATAAACAACTAGAATCATCAACGACGTCACGCTGATGTTATTTTATATAACAGAAATGTATATGTGACGATATAGTTTCGAGTATTGGCTTTAATAATAACATTAAGGATGACATTCTATGTAAACTGATCTTTATAATTTATAGGAGATCAGACACAGATCATACTAACTTCTTGAATGTTATGGCAAATTATAGTATAATAAGCAACTGGAGTAGCCATTATGTTACCATATTAAACAATAATTCTTAGAACTCTGTTAACTATATATTTCTGCCTGTTAACAGACAGAAGTATATAGTTAACAGAGTTCTAAGAATTACTGTTTGATATGTTATTGTTTAATGTGGTTAATAGGGTTCTAAGAATTACTGTTTAATATGTTATTGTTTAATGTGGTTAACAGGGTTCTAAGAATTACTGTTTAATGTGGTTAACAAGGTTCTAAGAATTACTGTTTAATATGTAATTGTTTAATGTGGTTAACAGGATTCTAAGAATTACTGTTTAATACGGTATTGTTAACAGTTAACAGTTACTGCTAAATGTTAACAAGAAACATATCAAATAATCCAGAATTAAGTTAAAAAAAACAAGTTTAAGATTCTCTCAACATTACTGTAGAAAGAAATATTGTTATGCGAATTATTTTATTGAATATAAATCGTCTAAATCGTGACAGTGTAGTAGTTAACGTTTAAAATAATAGATAAAAATAAATATTTAATTCTTAGAAATAATAGCGAAGAGTCTAAAAGAAATTGTATAATGCCTTTTGTTGATTTTTGCAAACAACAGGATGCTTTTTTGTTAATGGATTTTTATCTGGACGAAATAACTCCCCGTTATGTGTATACAATAGGAAGAAATTCATTAGTCGATTGAATAAATGCGAAAATATACTAAAAATAGGTAATATATATATGATTCCTATTGTGATTCTATCCACTTACCGTGTTTGTGTGGGTGTGTTTGTGTGTGTAACAGAAAATATTTTCTTTTTGATACGAAATAATTCGAATTTCACAAAAAATAAATCAGTAATCAGTAACATTAATTTAAAAATATGATAAAAATTATTATGTTTCTTGTTAAGTAATATTTTTTTAATGACAATCTTTATTGTTTGTTGAGAAATACTTGATTGTTTTCGAATATTGATCAATTAATTAAAAATTAAAACGTTTTTTTTTTATATCTATCGATAATTTTGCCGATATTTTTTTTTTCAAAAGAGTTTATAAAATGTGGGGATCCAAATTTTACACTCGTATAAGGCGAAAATTATATGATAAAAATGAATAGGCCTAAGTATATCCATATTTTCTTTCACAGTTTTGCTATAAACCGATACTTTTTATATCAAAAAAACAAAAAAAAAAAAAAAAAATACGTGCACTCATAAACTGTATCTTTGTATTCATCCGTCGTGATCAAGATGCCAAAACAATGCGCTATATTTATTTCCCAACGATATCAATCAAAAATAAGCGGGCCTACATATTAAAAACGTCCAAATATTAAAAAAAATTACTATATTAGTATATATGATATTATACGTGATTGATATACGATATCAATCAGATAAAATATTTATACTTATATTTTGATGATGATCTAGCATGGAAAGTACAGATTAGACATCTGTCTATCGATTTGGCCAAAATTATTAGTAGGCCTATATAAAAGTATAGATATTTTTAATGCTTTTATTGTAACAATATCAAAAAATAATAATAATAATAATCGTTCATACTCGTATAAAAATTATTACATTAATTTTATACCCGAATAATCGAATAATTTTATTAAGTCGTTACGTAATCTTTATTAATGTAATTTTATACAAAAATTCTGTGATGAATTTCATGCGTTATCTTCTTCTGTAACTGTATGGTGGCACTACAAACTAACAGACAACAACAATATCTCGGGATGTTTTTTTTTTCCTCCATTTCTAAAAGAAATGATTAAAGTCCAGAAACCAATCTTATGTTCTTCTTTGCATTACAGGATTAATCCCAAACCAAAATTGAAAAAATTATACCATGACGGTAGCGAATAAATAAATAAAATAATAACAAAAAATTCTGTAATATTAAAGGCCTTCCGTCTGCACTCTTTATTATTTTCTTCGTCTCTTTAAAATTTCAAAAAAAAAAAAAATAAAAATATTTACGTACGAGTAGCGAATAATTCGCTTTAATGCTATCAGGTTTACAAATTGGCCTAAGCTTAGAAACTAAGTTTTAAAATAATCCTGGTATAGTTTAATCTTAAACTATTAATAGCGTGTAATCTATCAGTCTGCTCGATTCCAGTTAGAAGTATTGATTAAGCCATCAAACGTATTAAATCAGATTAAGGATCACAAGATTTACAATTAGGGAATATTATTTTATGGATTAAAGGTATGAATTATTACGCCTTAATCCGATTTACATCGGGATTTTTGCGGATTACGTTATCTGGATTAACGCAGATTAAAACTGGCAAGTTTGAAACCTGAGCAAATCAAACAGCATCGCTGTTTATATAGATTAAACTAAAGACGTAATCCTGTATCAATAACTCCGGTTTAATCTTCTTGAAAATAATTTAATCTCGTGTGGAATGTGTATTCAGATTTATATTTTAAATAAAGACGTACACATACGCATACGCACACACACAATATACATACGCACACACAACCTTTGACTGTAGATCTATAGACGGCAGTTGTATTAAACGCACGAATACACTGCCGTCTACAGATAAAGAGACGTCTCGTACGTGAAAATACGTGACAATCAACGTCACGAATCACGAACCCCAATTCTGGGAATACGGCAGCGGTTACTCTTCAATCACAACTGGATTGAGCGTGTCACGCATCACAGTCGTCACGCGACACTTGCTGACTGGCGTCACGCGATAATATATCCTGGTGGCAGTGCGTGATCCTCATACATTGACTTTAATACTATCTTAACTAACATTTTAATGGAGATAAACTATTATATGTAGTGTTTATAATCATTCACCCCGACATGCAAATATATACCTTTTATCTTTCGACCGTTCCGTAAAGGTATTTCTTACATTTGAAACGTTCTGCTTTAACGTTTAAGGCGTGACAGCTATTTTGAGGCCCCCAAATTAGCATTATAAAGAATGTAAATTTATAATTCATCTCTCCAACTGACCTATTCATCGCACAAAATGAGGTTCTTCTTACAAGAATTTGAGCCTTGTTTATACCAGATTGGAAGTATCGCGTTACCGAAGGATACGCTATCTCTTAAACTCCTTGATTTATTTTTCTCCTACAAGGCTTTATAAAATAAGAAAAATAAGCTTTCTTTCAGCAATTTCTCGATTTTTATATGAAAAACAGCAAAAAAACAAAAAAATTCCCAATTTTATCTTGGATAAAAGTTTAAAAATCTCTGCGCTAAAGTGCAATCTTGTATATCCAGGATAAACAAGGATACGCGTTTAAACACACGTTATCTCATGTTTTGTTGGCCTAGTTGGTGATGTAAATAATTATTACTCTTTGCAGTTTTGTATACGGCAGACAGAAACTGAATTTTTGTTTTCTGCATACAGAAAAATCGAAGAAAAAAATTAAGTAATCAAAAATATTTTCTGTTTCTTTCTTACCGAGTAAAAATTGGAAACAGGTAAATGGATAAAAATCAAAAGATTCTAAAGATACATAGAGAGAGTATTAAAGTGGAAATCCTTTTATTTTGTATCTCGAAATGCCGTAGCATTACACCTGTCTGCTTCGTTTATTTTACAATCAGTAACTTTCTTCCGATATTTTTGTAAGTGGATTTATCCCGTTGGATTGAAGCGTTTCAAACTCACTATATCTGTCTCTTACAACACAGTCATTACTTAGTTGCGTGATGCACTTCACGCAGCCATCGTGATGGGTGTGGTGTTGAAGTATGTCTTTCTCTCTCTCTCTCTCTCTCTCCCTCTCTCTCGCTACGTTTCTCTCTCTCTCTCTCTCTCTCTCTCTCCATGCGTGACGCTTACTTAAAAATTACAATTAATTATTATTATATCCTATTTAATTTAACCTATTTATTTGTGTGAAATTGACTCTTAAATCTTTCCATTTGTACAACCTGATTAAAATTTTATCTTTCTCCGCATTTCACTCGTGTAATGTTTTGCATTTCTTTCTTAAACTGCTACGAATTATAAATTAATTCCGCCGTTTTTATAGTGGAAGATTGCACTCCTGACATGGGTTTAATTCCCCACTAATGTATAATAATTATTTATTCGACATCACTGACATTTTTACAACTTATTCTAGACATAAATGCAAAAAAATAATCCCGTTAACGACCGTTCCAGAGTTAAATTTCGACCTTTAACAGTCGAAAGAATTAATATAATTATTATTACTAACGTTTAAATGAGAAAAATGTGCTTAATTTTCGCACACAAACTTAAACCTCTTCCCCCCTATCATCATTATGACTCAAAGAGTCTCATCGCTACTTTTCTTAAAGATAATTAACGATGAATCATGAAGTGAATCATATATATATATATATGACTATAGATTATGATGACAGTAATTTATTAATTAAGTTTTAATTAATTCTTGGAAAATATTTGCAATATTAGTATTAATTGAAAAGCTGATTATTCTGTCATTGGTGAGAAATTTTTGTATACATTATTAATCATCAAGTTTTAATCTGGTTTAAGAGGGTTAAAAATAATTTTGAAACTGTCGAAACTGCAGAATATACTTATTAAAAATTAGCGAGTTTACTTATTAAAGAAGGTATTAAATTATTTTAGTTTTGTAAGCAGAAAGAGGAAGTTTCTGCTGTACAGCGGTAATGGGCTTAATAATCAATCTCCTGTAATATATAGTTTCGGTAACGAAACCTCATTTCTTGTTAAAAGACATATTTAGCGGGCAAGGAAAGCCATACATTCATTCCATAGACGGAGGAAGAATTGGAATTTGTCAGGTGTAGGGAAGGATGTCCAGAGAAGAATGACCTCCCGAGCAGCTGATTAGTGGCCACAGAAAGGACAGTTAGGAGAGTGGATAGTGACAACTGCAATAAAATATCTTACCAATTGAATTCCAACGCGAATTCTACTGTTTTCTTGCAATTCCGTAAATCATAAGATGGAACAGAGGGCCAAGGTTAAGTCTGGACAAAAGTAGAGATGTAACGTTACGGATAAATATTATTAAAATTTAATTGTCTACTCGATTAAAAACGTGATGCACCAAGGTTGCAATAGATTGTTATCGTCTTAAAAAAACAAAAAGCTTGTCCATTGTTACTTTTTGTCGCAGGCAGGTCAAGAGCATCAGACAGGAAAAAAAGAAGAAAAAAAAAAAACAGTTTCTACTATTTCATCACGTTCGATGCCGTCTAATTTTCTGGTAACGTCTTTCAAGTCGTCCATGTCTGACAAGTTTCGTTTCGCAAGAAGCCTCTTTTTTCTTCGGTAATTGGACCTCCTATCAATTGCTACTTGTTACATGTCCTGAGAATGTACTCGGTTGTTTTATTCAAAAACATAATTCCCATCGGAGTAGATCTCGATGCATCTTCCGATCTAATTTTGTACTAAGTTATTAAACTCTCAATGCCAATTTTTAACGATACAGAAACCTTCGAGCGGACAAACTTCCATGCAAAAAAAAAAAAGAGAAGATTCTAATCGAATTTTTTTTGTTTTTTTTTTGCACTCCACCATCTCGATTTTGATTTATTATTATTAATTTCGCGTAATTTGCACGCTGTTTTTGCTACCGAACTAATATAAATTCCCCTAGCAATTTTCTATCGTAAAATATAGTTTAATAAAAACCGGAAAGCTTTATAAGCCCTATATATATATAAAAAAAAATAAATAAAAAAACAGAAGAAGGAGCCGAAACGAAGAAAATTTATCATGTAAAATTTCGAAGTCGAATTTTGATTATAATGTATAAGACATTGTTGCTTTGTTAATTTTTGTTAATCGTCGTCGAGTTTCACGAAACTACAATTATTTACTCAAGTTAAACAGCTGTTGAACTTACAGGAAATTTTAGCAAGACCGTATTATCAATCAAATGTTTCATCTTCGATATTCTTATAGCACGCTGCCAACTAAACCATTCAAGATAATTTATTATACTTAACACTCCCAAAGTCATGGAGTGAAAAGCATAGTTTGATTGGTTGCCTGTTATGATCCACTGATAACGTCACATCAACTGGATTTTGAGATTATCGCATCTCCAATCAGAAGACGTTAAAAACGTGAACAGGAGGAGATGAGACGGCAAATTATTGATAATAATTGAAGGTATGAGCACTGTACTGATTGGTCATCACCCGAGAATGTTGATTGGACCATAATTGTATTTATAAAAAATCGATTATCGTTCCCGCTATTTGAAAAATGAAACGGCTATTAATATAAGAGCTGTTTAATCTCGATCGCTTTTCGTTCCTCTTGTTTATTGTTAAGTTTGGACTTAATTATGGCCTGGCTATTTTTTTTTTCTTTCCTATAAAAACCCTTCTATTCACTCCTTATTAAGTTTTGCCATTCCTCAGTCGCTCTCCACCTCCCCTAAATAACCCTTCGCTCCATTGGTCGGTTAAGGTCTTTAACGTGTTACAAGACGTCTTCACTTTCTCTTTCTGTCCTTAAACTAGTTATATAAATTTGAGTAGAAAGTTTTAGAAAAGTCGAAAATTTTCGAGACTCAAATGGCCAACTAACTGTTCGGAGCAAAATTAAGTAAGCGTGACCGAAACGGGGGCATTTTGTTGGAAACAGCGGGCGTGCTTTTATGCAGTAAAAACAAAGCATAATAATCTCTAAGGGCACTTTAGTAGAACGATCGACTGAAGCAACAATCCGAACGGCCTTTTGCAGAATCAATTTCCAACAAAACAAGCTGGAGTGCTGCAGTTTCACCTACACACGTTCAATCACGACCAATGAACAACGTTGTATCGAAATCAGTTAGGAGGCAATTTGGACCGACACATTCATCTGTATTTCAGAGTCTCATAAAGCAGTAAATATCCTCTTATGTAAGTCACGTGTCTGGCGTGATATACCGTACGTACGTCCCTCCGGCCCAGATATCTGTAATTAGTATGGCGCCGTGTTTATTAGATATATTACTCCAGGGTGCAGAATTAATCCCCTAAACTCGGCGATTTGTATCGTAAAGGAGTATGTGCTATGTTAATCTCTTTCCTATTTGATGGCGAAGTCATATAAACCGTAAGTTAATGGTTGCTTTACATTATATACACTAGTGTACATATGTCAGGTGAAGTAGTCTCTCGTAATCAAGACTACCAGACTAAAAAGGGCAGGTTGTGCAGTAAATTAAAACATTACTTTGATTAATCGTATGATTATCCGCTTTGTGCATTGTTTAGCAAAACAACTTTGTTTGCTGCTGTTTTACTTCCTGCTGCCTTAATTTACAGGTTATTAAAGAAGTGATGCGGAGATGAAAAATCGAGTCGAGTTTAGAAAATATTTCATCCTCTTAAAAGTATCTTAGAGAAGGCGACTAAACACAGAACGAAAACGTCAATTATGAATGCACCAATTGTTTGATGAGGCGCAAAGTGCATCGAATAGGTTTATATAATGTTTAAAATATCGAAAGCCAGGCGCCAGTAGTTTAAGCATCTCCACCAAATTCTAAATGTCATTATGAAGCGATGTTAAGTGATTTACATGTTGAATATTATCGAAGATGCGTAACGACAATACCTATAAGCGTGAATTAATTAAGATAACACGAATGGACACCGAAGCGCTTAAAAGTTATGCGAACAATTGTTGGAGATATGGAAGGTCAAATCGTCAAAAATGGTACGAAAATAGAAGATTTGTCGTCGGAACACGCCTTTTATGTTACTGTTAAAGTTCGAGACCGCATAATAAGAGGTAGAAGGCTTACAAAAGAAGTTCAAGACTCGAGAGGTAAACAAGCTTACAGAAAGAACAATGGATTACCAGGAGATATATTAATTAGTAACAAATAAAAAAAAATGGTAATTATTCATCCGCCGAAGAGTACAAAAAAGAGATCGTTCTGCTGTAATAAAAAGATAGAAAGAATTTTTCTTTTAAAAATAAATCTAACGTGTAAAATTCGGTAAGAGCGAATGTTTGCCTTTAACTCTCCGACAGTGTTGCCAGCCGACAATTAATGTCCGAGAGAGATATACCATCACGGCAACACAACATCGTCTGGCTTGACCAAAACACCATTTTACTGTCATGTCCTAACATAAAGTTAACCTCAGACTCTACTGGCAAGAATAGAAGGCTCTCTTGACTCGTCTGGATGGCATTAATAATCTATTCGAGTCCAGATAAAGCGTGCTCGATGTTATAAACTTATTGAATGCAATATCGATTGATTAATCATTAGCAGCAACTTACAGATAAGGATATATATACATATATATATTATTTATCCCAAAAATAGATGACATATCTTCTCCAGCAGTGATTGATAGATATTAAGATTTATCGAAATTTTTACCCATTTCTGTCGACTGATGGAAGAACGATTTATTATTTTGCATCAGATTTCATGCAAATTAAGTAGTGTTTGATTCTTGAACTTTGCAGGCCGTCCAGATATTCAATTGCAAGTTTGTTTGGACCAAACAAAGCTCGTTTGGTTGCAATTGGTATAATCGAATACATCATTAATTCCGATGCAATTAGTGCATCAGCCAACTGGACCGATATTAATTTTGTGTAAAGTTAGGCCAAGAAAATCTGAAACCACGCATATGCCCGGGTTAAACAATCTAAAAACTTCTTCTTGGCATCTCATTTAAGCAAAGAATTCTTATTATTTTCATGCAATAACTTCCACAACATCGGAAACCAAATAAAATTGTACTCGAAACTCCAACCGTACGATCTTCAGTGCAAACTATTCGAAGTTTGATTTCCTTAACAACGTAAAAAAAGAAAACCCTTGTCTGCTTTATGTTTTTTTTTTTTTTTTGTTACAATATTCTCAAACGTTACTCAAGATTTTTTAAGAATCGACAAATGATATTTTAAAATCAAAACTTTATGAAAGTTTCTCTTTGTGGTTCAGAACTTCGAGTTTCGGTCATTTTGATGTCCTCGCAAGTAGCTTCGTCATGGCTTTGAACAATTTTCTAAAGGATGTAAGACACCATTACACTCGGCAAAAAAGGAAGAAAAAAAAAAAAGAAGATAAGAAATAGTTCTTTCACTTTTATAGTTATCAGAAAGAGGACGAAATAGTCATTTATATTGTGATAAAATAAAAAATATATATTTATATATATATATCAAAATATAAATATATTAATTAAAAATTACGGGAATTAATACGGCATGTTAGATATTCACGCCTTGTGAACATTATTAAATGTGCATCTGTCTAATCAAATATTCAACTAATGATAATTAGTTATTTGCATATTGAACAGATTTAGTAATATAGAATAATTAAACTGATTTCTAAAACCATTACATATTCTCAAGCATGGTCCTCTACTAATTTTCCAATGGAATGCTTTGCTTCTCTCTTTGATGGATGAGATCACTTATACTCAAATTGTTCTCATCCAAAGTCAGTCGTGATAAAGGAATTTACAGTCATTTACAACATTACTACAAAAATTCCTCAATAAAGGAGTTTAGAATAAAGGATATTCTTTCATTATCATCATTCTTACTGACCCATTAAATTTTGTAAATTTTTAAATTAAAAATTCAATTTGTCTTTATCCGGCTCTCGGATTTTCTGTTCTCGCCGCTCGATCTTAATTGTATTTTTAGATCCTAATCGGGTTAAATACATTTAATATGGCATTCATTAAGTGGTACAACTTAATCTGTTATAAACCATGCGAAAATTACGATTCGAAAACAAAGTTTTTATTCGTGGTTTTAAGGTCGTGAACCTTAGATTCATCGCTAAGCAGAGTGAGGCTAGATATCGGTATTCCGAACATGATGTGAAGAAGAAAGAAGAGAGAAAAAGCTAGTCTGGTAACAATCAGCTGTGTGGTAGCACGGCCCTTCACTTTATGGGGAGCTTTGCCATTAGCCCCTGCAAAAGCTTGATGTTTTTGGCCAGAGCGAACCACTACACACAAATCTAAGTTTCGGATGGTAATGGTAATAAAAAATTTATCCGGATAGATGCCGATAGGT
>WUQG02347359.1:0-18507 GCA_011317285.2 Androctonus mauritanicus | reverse complement strand
GTGAATAAAGTATTTTATAATATAAAAGAGTGAAATAAATTATTCCTGCTTGAAGTGCTGAAAACTAAATGTTTATTTTAATAATTTTAATTACCAGTAGATTATTTAAATTACACAGATATTTGTGTAATGTATAGCCATTTGTTTTCTAACTATTAACTTTATTTTAACTGAATCATAAATTCTTACATTTTTATAGTTAGCTCTAATATTTATCCAAACTTAGCAATGTCTAATGTTTCAAAAAATAGCATGGGAAATTATTATAAAATTTTTTCATGTTAGAAATCTGAAAATTAGTCACATAGATTTCAGAAATCAAATTTACTGAAATAGTTATAAATATTTTGGATGCAATAAGAGATTATTTTGGTTATATATTAACTTATTTACATTTATATTGATATAGTTTTGTATGAATGTTTTAATTTTATGTGATTGTTTTAAAATTATATTTTCGAAAAGTGAAGTTATATTTTTGAAGATAATCTTTGAAAATATAATTTCACTTTTCTTGTTATCAACTTCTTTACAATGTCATTATAATTACAATACTTTGTTTTTCATTTTCTTGGCATTGTTAAGCAAAATTTTTTACACTTAATATATCTTTTTTAAATATTTTCAAACTAACACACAGATTGAATATGCATTTAATGTTTTATCCTAGATCAACAATGCAGAAACAACAACCACTACAACAGAAATGTGTCCAGTGCACTGAATGATGCATCAGCTACTAAATAAATGGAATTCATCTGATTCACACAATTGGAGTCAATCATTACTAAAAAAATAGATTGTAAATTTTATTATACAATTCATCATACAAGGCAGAGGATTAATTAAATGAAGTATAACTACATATGTTTATATGAATGATAGTGTGATGAATTTTTCAATTCATATCATATAACATGCTAGAATACTTTCAAATATCTAGTATTTTCATATAGTGATAATCATGTTTAATAACTTCATAATCAATTTTGACTGAATTTGGTATATTGAATCCTATTAAACAATATTCTGATGGTCCCTTTGATTGAAAATGATTTTCAATCCATCAGGAGCCATCAGAATTGAAAATTATTAAAATGTGATTAATTTTTTTTAACAATTATTATTAAATTTTGGTGCAATTTTAGAGATTAAATAAAACAATATAAAAATAAACTCATTTTTAAAAGATTTTAACAAATTTTTTAATTTAAATGTTTAATTTAGATGTTCTCTATTAACATTAGATATGAAATACTGATTAATATCATTAGAAGCAATTTTATTTTTTTCTATAAATAAATTAAGCATGCTTTATCACAAAACATAACTGTCAATCTCAATTAAAAGTCAAAATTTTGAACTGAAAAATTTACTATAATAATTTTTTAAATTTAAATATGAATTAAGAGAAGGTTTCAAATAAACTGCTAAAATGTCATCAACATTCTATAATATTTAGAACTAAATTACATTTTTATAAAGCAAAATAAATTTTAATAAAAATTTTATCTGTAGTAGAAGGTATGAGTTAAATTCTTTATATATGAATATTTTATTTTTAAAATTTACAAATTTTATAGATTGTACTACCCATCATATTTTAAAAATTAGTTTTTCATGAATATGTAAAAAAAATAAAAATTTTTTAACATTTAAGAGAAAAATCAATGTTCATAAGAATATATTATGACTGACCCATGGGAAGTAAAATGTAATCCTGTTATATAATTTACTTCATTTATAGTTAATTATTTAGTAATTTTTTTTACCTGCATAAATACTTTATATTTTCTTATATTTTAGGTTTTAATACTAAATTTAAGAAAGTAAAATTCATAAATTTAAAGATTGTTTTAAAATAAAATATTAGTATTTATATATGGTAATTATGTCAAGATCAAGAATTCATCAAGTCTCTGCTTAAAAAACCAAATTTCAAGGACCGTTTAAAATTATATTTTAACTAAGGTCATAATTTAAATTTAGAATAAAATGGCATTGCTTATGCCAATTTATTTGTTGAAATCAAAAATTTATCAATTAGCATAATTGCAATCAATTTAATGAAGTCTGTTTCAGAATTCTAAAATTTAAAATTAAAAAAAATGAAAAAGGAATATGATAAGTTGATTTTATACAAAACAAAATCAATTTCAAAAATTTTATATTTAAAATCAATAAAATCATAATACAAATATGATAAATATGGCATTTAATCTAAATGTAACAATGTTTTAAATCGTTAGGTTATGTTTAACTTAGCCTTTTGTTTAAATTTTACTGTTAAACCGAATATTCAATAAAATCAATAAATTAATTTAGTAAAATTTGCTAATAAAGATAGTAGGAATGGTTAGAGAATGATTATGATTAAATTCCAGTAAATTATGGAATCAAACATTCCAACTTAAGTTGACTACAAAATTTTTTTGAAATTTCATGTGCTGTAACAATGCTTAAATTCATTTTTATTGTGTCAGTCACCTAATTTGTCTAGTATTTATAACTCCACTCTATCTGAATAAATTTTGGAGCATTAAAACTTGTTGACGTTTCAACTTATAAAGCCTAGTGAATTTTCATATTTTAAAATAAAAATTTCAGTTATCCAACCACAACTGGAAAGGATTAATTTCATCTCAAATGCAGGGACAATGACATTATATTTTATACATTTACAAGATATATTTGTTGTTGTTAATTAATAATGACAAATAGAAATCCCTTTAGATAATTTTATGTAGTCAATATAAAAAATATGATAAATAAAAGTAAAAACAATTTGAAATCAGCTTTATTATTTTTATATTATCCTTTATCACAATAGCTATTCAACAGTGGAACTGGCCCAGCAACATTCACAACTTGAGGGATCTAACAGTTATTCAAAGCCCTTTCACATTAAAAAATTTAAAATCTCTCAGTTTCTGAGTAAGAAGCCCCATGAGTTGAAGTTACATCATTCATTCACTACAGTATTTAATATTTTGTCAAACAACTACGATAATAATTACATAGTACTAAATTATTCTTATTGATTTGATGAAATTATATTTATTGATTAAAATGAGAGTGACTTCAAAATAAATCATGATATTAGATATTTCAAATGAAATATTTTATATAAAAAATATATAGTTTTCAGATTGAAAAAGTATCTGTATTTAATTCGAATTTACATTTATATTACTTTAGAATTAAAACAGTTTTCGTTAATTTTTTATTATAGAAAGCTTTTAAAGTAAGTCAAACTTATAAACCTGATTTATTTCATTCTATTTTAAAAGTCCTTCTAATTAGTTTTTAGAAATATTCAATCATATCACCCTCAATGCCACTGCTTAATTTAGAATTTACCCTTGAAAAATCCACTGTTCATATTTTGATTTATTTATTTCTTCAATCTCCATTACTAGTAATTAAAATTGTCTTTAATCTCATTTCATTATTAAAATATTAATAGACGGATCTCTCTTCATGAATTAACTTCTCCAAGATCCGGTATAAAATTATTGTGTAAATTTAGAATAAGAATTCATAATAAAATATCTTGATTATAGAACATCTGTTGAATCCTTTGGGATATATATATATAAGGAAACCAATTAAGAATATTTGCTCTCTGATTTTAAAATGATGATAAAAAGATCAATCTTCTGATCTTTTGAAAGATTTCAGATTTTCTAAATATTTCCTCTAGTTTTAATAATTTTTTAGAATAATTTAATCATATATGAGCTTTCTGCTAATAGGCTATATTCTTTTTTCCCCATAGAAATATAATTAATAAATTCTAAATATTTAGGAAAATGTTTCCCTGCTTAAAAACAAAGATTTTTCAAAAGTATTTCAAAAATGATTTGATTATCTCAATAGTTAAATTTTCTTATTTATATCTTGTGATTTACTTTTATATTTTCTAAGTACCAATAACAAGTTACAGACTAACATCTAAACCAGATGCCAAATTTCCAGGGTCTTATTTTTTTTCTGGACAGATATGATTGCCACACACATGCACATTGTCTATTATTAAAAATAGAGGTGGAATTTTAATGAATTCCTAGATACCATGTATAAATTGCTATGCAATTTATATTTTCAACTAAATAATGACTATTTAAAAAAATAAATTAAAATTAAAAAAAAAATCATAAGAAAAATCAAACATATAGTAAATTAATTCTTCTAAAAAATTAATGTTAATATTAAAAATCTAAGCAAAAATCATTCATTTTTAGTAATCCAGTGATAAGTTTTATTAGCAAATTATAGATTAAAAAAATTTGTTCTTATTTTTAAATTCAATAGAATAGTTTTAACATACAATTATATATGGAAATAATTAATAACACTACAGCCTATAAATATACAGTATTTTGTCTGCATTACTTTTGCTAGTTTTTCATCTGGATATCATAATATTAATTTTCATAAGCTCTTCCTCAAAAGATTTTCATAAGGACATGATTTAACAGGGAATTCAAGCAATATAAAAAAAAAATGATTTAAAAGGACATGACCAGGTCCTTTTAAATCATTTTTTTTTATATTGCTTGATCACAGGCATTACAGCTTGTAATCAAGCTCTGTTGATCAGAAATAGAGTAAAAAACTTGTAAAGCAGCAAAACACCAGATGGATAAAGATTACAAATAATATAATACAAATTAAATCACTTTTATAATAATGAAATTTAGTACTCTTTGGAAAAAATAAAAATTGTTTGATTATTACATATGCATCAAATAGCAAAAACATCACATTCAGCAATAACTTTGAAAATCATATGATGTACATGTGCATAAAACAGAAACGAATACTTTAAACATTATACATTGAAATATATTTGAACTATCTGAAAATATTTAATTTGACTGCTTTAATCATATTGACTAGACTACTGCCAATGCAAGAAATATTTTCTAAAAATCTGAAAATTGATTAACAGATGATTAATTTATTCCAATGTGATCTATTTCCAAAAATTATAACAAATCTAGAGATATGATAATCCAATAATACAGGGGACACACAAAAATTAAATATGCTTTAGTAATAGAATATATTTTTATTTTTATGCATTAATATAAAAAAATTTGAATTAATTAGTTTACTTATAAAAGTTTTAAATAAGTCCTGGTTTGGATAATAAAGATAATAAACTTTTTCTTGAATCAAATTTTTTGATTCCAGAAAAAGTTTGTTGTCTTGAATCATCTGTTTATTGTCGAATCATTTGTTTATTGTTATCTGTTTATTGTTTGTGTTTATAAATTTGGCTTTTATTTTTTAAATTTTTATTTCATCAACACTTGAAATTATAGTATGTTCAAACATCAGATTAAATCATCATATTATGGTCAAAATATCGATTATATTTAAAAATTCAGATTAATTTATTATAACAAATTAATAGAAATTATAATTAATAATTAAATTTTAATTACTCTGAGCATAGAAATTAACTCGTGCAGATGATATATATTGATATAATCAAACAGAAATTAGATAGAAAGCAAATCCTTATCAATTAAACAGAATTAAACCCTCATTTTTAAAATTAATAGGAAAAACAATCTCCTAATGAGAAGAGAACAGGAAAAAGAGTAAATATATTATTTATATATTCAACAAGAGCAATGATGGAGAAAAGTGAAAATATTCAATTGAAAAAAAAAAAAGAATTATTAATAAATCAGTATTATTCTGGCTATCTTATAAATATTTAATTTTGAGCATTTTAAAGTAAAAAAAAAAAATCTTTGTTAAGTGGAAGGATTCTAACCGAGCTACAGCACATGGATCTATCTAAAGATTCACTTCCAACCAATGTATAAAATACAAATTGAAAATTCTGTTATGTTAAAAACTTACACTAAAACTATCTCGAATCTCACAATATTTTTATTAGAATCTATCGTACAATCAAAAAGTATGAATTTAACTTCGAGTCAATGGGGATCTATGGCCATTGCGTCGTCATAGATGCACGTGCTGTAGTTCAACTAGAATCTTACCAAGTATTTTGGAAATCAGTCTATCATTTCTTTTCATTCTACTCTTACAGAATATTGGTAACATTCTCATAAAAATTTGTTTAATTATTCTGTTATTTCTATAAATTACTTAGACTATTTATATACTGTTGAAATTAAAATTTTAAACTATTTAAAATTATTATTAAAGTTCAATGTACAAATATATATATTATTATATGATTATTTAAATAAATTTTTAATATGCTATAAATTTAGATCCATTTAAAATTAGAACATTCAGATAAAACATTAACATAAGAGGCTTAACTTTATATTTCTAAACAGGAAAATTATAAACCATCTTAAATTTGAAATCATCTAAAAAGTAATGTATTTTATATTTAGAAAAACGAATGAAGAGAATGTTTGTGAAATAGGCATAGATTTTTATGGAAATAGGTTAAGAACATGGCTATTGAATTGTATGACCTTGTCTGCTGAATGTAAAGAATTGTTTTAAGAGATATAAAATCCCATTTGGAAGTTAAACCATCTGGAAATCACAAGGTCTATTCTATGTAGGGATATGAGAAAAATCAAACTGAATATAAAACACAGAAACAGAAATTTATATTATTAAAATTCAGATATATCGACCTTCATTCCCAATTATTTTTGTTAGTTCTTTAAAACGGTTGTTTATGTATAACTCTTCTTAAATCAGCTTTGGCAATGAACTTATCACATGATAACCTCCATGTTGGTAACATACGACTGTTTTCAAACAGCGACACTAGATGGCAGGTCTTGAAAAACTACCTTATTTTTTTTGTTGTGTGTGTGAATGTAAACAAAAGACATGCCAAATCTATTGTAACTCGAAGAACACAGGCTTTTAAAAAAACAAGGAAAAAAAATCAATAAACTAGGAGTCGTAAATACATAATGCGCATGTCTCTAGATAAATTATAGCAATAATTAGAAATAATTATTTTCGTCACGCTATTTTAACGATAAATTTTCATAGTAAAGAGAAAACTTTAAAATAAGTTTATTAACTTTAATTACGCTGTCATTGACACAATATGTATTTCTTCTGCGAATCTCCTGAATTGCAAAACGCTGACGCAAAGGATGTTTCGATAATCTTCGTACACTATGTTAAAAAATGCAAATCGGAAAAACACGAACCGAAACTATTCGGGTCAAAACAATGTGTATTATTAGTACCACTAATGCTGTTATAATCTGATCTAATTTAAATTAAATAATACACTGTAGTTATTTCAATTAATCCATTCGCACCACTTAAAGACCTGTTTTATTAATAGAAAAAAATAATAATAAAAACTAGGAAATGGTACCTGTACTGTATTCTTGTGATACTGGCCCCACGCTCTGTCATTAGTATACACAGCTGAGAGCGAATTAATTCACGTGTATCTCACAGGCAACATTTTTATACGGCGTGACTCAAAAAAATAGGTCAATTACACGCCTCCGAACAAGCCAATCGTCGCTGAATGTATCCAAACACTCGACGTGACGTCATCATCATGTGATAGCATGTGACAAATTTCGTATCGACGCAAATAATCGATACACGATAAGAATACTCGATAAGCTTGATAGATATTAAATTCGAAATCGTTGAATTACGGTATATTTTTTTCGAATCAAACACCTAATTTTGTTTTTTTAAGAGCCAACGACCGACTGGCTCCTCTCTTATTCGCGTCTTACATCTGTTATCACTTAAAAGGATGAATTTATTTCTGTTTTCGTAACCCAAATGAATGAAGTTTCGAGAAAGTTATGAATAGAGAGAGAGAGGTTAGAGAAATAACTTCGCGAATTTTCGTGGTTTCTGAAGACGATCCGCTTTTGGCAATTCGCCACTGAGAACGTAGTAAATCCATTCATAGACTTGTAAAGTCTTCACCTCGAGTTTCAAACGATCGTTTAATGCGGTAGGAGTATCGGAATCCGTGGAATATTGTATAAAAGCGTCATTAATAAATATTAACTGCTTGCAAGATGATATGTAATAGAGGAACGGATGTAAAAATCCCATCAACAGAATCGAAAGTTTGGATTACTGCCAACCTCTCTGACAAGTCAACAATCTGTTTACTGAGAAAGTCAAGGTCTCTACGTCAACTTTTAAATAATACAGGTGGATTCAATAGCGAATATATCGTATATCCTTGCTTTAATCGATGCGATAAGAATTTATATATTTTTTTTAATTCTCTAAAAATTTCTAAAATTACAATATTTTACGGTTTTAAATAACTGAAAGGAAAATTATAGATAGAAAACTAGTGATTGCAAAACAGTAAAAAAACGAAAATTCATCACTTAGATAAGAATTTTTATGTCATTACTAATATCAAAATCGGTTCATACTAAATGAGTCAGATAAAGGACATGATGTATGAATTTACGAAATGCTATTAACAATATAATATTTTACTTATAATATTAATTGGTGATATCAACAAAGTTCTAATTAGTTATATTTATTTTTCGAAATCATAAAATGTTAAAAAAAACGGTAACAAATCTTTAATCCCATACAGTATATTTTATTCAGAAATTTCTATGTTAACAATCTGTTAATTTGTAAATTAATATAAAAATACAGTACATTTAAACTATCGCAGTTTATAAAAATTATAAAATGTTTTTTGAACAACAGAACAATCATAATTTCATCAACAGGAGGATATTCCTAACTACTGACCCAAATTATGCAATCTTTCACATGTTCCATTCTTATGTGTGAGGTTATATAATGTGGAAAAATTGTTTGAACTGTCATTCAATGGCAACAATCCAAAATAAATGTCAATTTTGTACTGGGAGGTATATAGCATTAGCAAATATTGAATGACAGCTGAAATCCATTCAACAACTTTTATATTTAAATAAAGCAAGGTGACATTAAAAAATTCTCCTCAAAGAAAATTATTTGTAAATAAAAACTGTTTCTTAAAAAATAATCAGAAATTATTAATCAATTATATTTTTTTTGTAATTATAAAATTGTAACAAAACAACTGTGTAAACAACTTTCTGCGTTTATTTTATCATTCTAATATTTCATAAACAGGATTCACTCAATAGGTAGATAAAATATCAAAGATAATACTGTGTACAAAAAAATAATTATTAAAATTTTAAGTATTAAATATATTTAACAGAAAATAAATTAAATATATGCTATTATATTAGTCTTAGAAAAAAAATCTAACAAATATTTTCACTATTTACTGACAGAACAGGCTCCAATACATTTTTTCATTTTTTGTTTATATTCTAAACTAAAAATATATATTAAATAAAAGCATTGGAGTTATGAGAGGAAAACAAAAAAAAAAAGTAAACAGCTATGTCCTGACATAAAATTTTGCCTTAAGGGTATCCTTTTTTCTCAATTTTATTCTCTCTAAATTATAAATAGATAAATTCTTTAAAATATGGTAGATTATTTTCATTGATAAATCAATAATAATTCTTTTTTTTATGTACTTATAATGGATATTTTGAACCTTTATTATTATTCTTAAAGTGTCTGTGCTATTTTAGTTTGTTATTGTATGCTTTGTTATCTATTTTGCAGTGTTCTTTCATTTATAGTAACAATGCAGAAAATATTCAGTGTTGTACTCAAGTTTAATTTGGATGAGATGCTTTCAAATTTATTTTTAATTTATATTATTAATTTAATTATTTTTATATATTACGTTTGTAGTTTATATATATACTGTATTAAATAATTACAGATAAACATATTAATTTTTATGTAAATGTTATTTTAACTTTTAAAATAAACACCGAATCTGTTTACGGTTAAAATTTCTTAACTATCTGGACTTTAATTTTTACAGTCAACATTCCATGATTGGCTTCTAAAGTTACATGAAATTCAAATTTATCCTAAAGAGTTTTTATAACTTTCTAACGCACTCTACTCCATACATGGCTACATATTTGTTCATCACTTCAAGATTAGTGTGTTTCCTTAGACATCTATGCATCGCTCGCAGTTTACTCCAACATGTAAAATAATGCGCATATTTCGTGAGAAAATCTGATATCATTAAAATTTTATAAGGAGATTTTAACAAGGTCAACTAATGCAAAACGATAGTAATGGATAGTCGCGTCGCGCTTGTGTAGTGTCGCGTCGCTCGGAACGAACACTGACAAGAACAGATGTGTTCAAGTTTATTTAATAGATGGTCATTTGTGTCATATGTGTAAACGTGACGAATACAGACACACAAGACGAAATAACTTCATGTTTACACTACTGATTATATCCATTTTATTATTTCAATCATTATAAAATCGCAGCGTTTTAATCTGTCTCTATATTCAATAACATTATAATTTATCAGAGATTATAATTTGTAATAAATTTTATTATTTTTACAAATTAATTATAATGTTTTTTTTTAGAAATCTGATTCATGGAAGGTTTACATTTGACAGGCATGTTAGATGATATGAAACTAGAATATCGAGGATGTTTGATCCTGACAATAATATGATAGATACAATGAAAGCTTCCATTGTATCAGATGTTATCAAGATCTAGTATTTTAAAACACAATTTCTACTCTTAAACTTAACGAAAATATTCGAATATTAAGTTACTGTTAAATTTACTATATAGTATGGTATATAAAACTTCAATAGTAAATGATGTTTGTTATTTTTAGCTGTGACAAACAAGTCAACATTTTTGTACGATTTTTCAGATCTTTGATTACGTATTAAAATTAACATTATAATATTTATGCGTACTATAATTCTAAATCATCAATTCTAATAGAGATGACTTAGAAAACTAGCAAAATTATAGAAACCCCGAACGAAAAATTTGATATAATGATTTTTAACAACAACGTGAAATTTATTAATATATAAATACAGAAATATTTATCAACTTCAGATTTGATGAGTTTTACAATTTATAAAAATACATATATTTTCATGTTTAAATTGTCATTTAATTAAAACTCCAGACGTCTGTTTTTTTTTGTTACTAACGAACAGAGATGATGTTCAAACAATGGAGATAACTATAAGTCATTTCCGTTGACTATTCTTAATGATCCGATCGAGTTTTATTCTAAAGAATCATTCTTACCTCTCACTTCGGACAAGGGTCTATCGATATTCCGTAAGAGAAAACGAAATTAAGAAATTTTAGATGTGACATTTTGTCCAAGATCCGGTTCTACTATCGGCCATTACAACTATTCTCCTAGATGGCGCGCAAAACAGCCACCCTCCTCTGCGAATCCAGCTGTTCGTTTGGTTTGGTGGAAAAAAAAACATAATTTAAACAGCGCCATCTATGGAAATGATCGAAAATTTTATTTTATTTTTAATAATGTTTTCACTCTCAATACTAATTATAAAAATACAGTTTTTTATAAATTTGATAATTCTCATTCACATAAATTTTCATAATAATAAAACGCTAATTTATTAGTCAAAATCATAAAATTATAAGAAACCTAATCAAAAATAGATTTTATGATATGAGCGAATTCTGATAAGTTAATTAACAAGAAAACTGTTGTTTTTCTCTTGTAAAAACCACTAAAGCGTAAAAATCAATAAAATTAAATTAGGGATATTAAATTTTCTATTAAAAAAAACGCAAAATGATGGTTAAAATAGTCGAAAAATAAATTTTAATAAGTGTAATAAGGTGTTTAATGTACTTTGCTCTTACGCTCTAGATATTTTTATATCAGATTATGTTACCTTATTGATACGAATGCGAAATTTGATTATTGTATTTCCTTTTACATGAATAGAGTTTATAAATTACTTCCCTTGTTTAATAATATAGTATAGGTTACAGTTACATTTATAAATAAAATATTACATATCACACTTCAAACGAGTGTTTTCTATCCTTGTACTGATTAATTAATTGAACTTTAATATTTCAAGGTTAATTATATAAAATATTCTTGATAAGATATAAAAAGTCTTTTAATTTCAGGTTAAGGTATAAGTGCTTGAGATTTTTTTTACTTGATAAAAATATTTCGCGCTCCTTTTATGAGTAACGCCTTTATAAAAGTGTTAAAATAAAAATCTTTGCTTACAAAAAAAATTCAATATTCTATTGTAATTATATATTTTCTAGAAGTCTAACAGGATATATAATTTTAACTATATATAGCATTATCCTTTATAGGAAAAAAAAAATATTCGTATATTAATAAAATTTTAGTGTCCTAAATTAAAATAACTGCTATTTTTTAATATTATTATTATACGCGATTAAATAAGGGAGGAAATGTTGCAACTAGCCTAAATTATGGAGGCTTACACAGAAGTTTGTTGTTAATCGGTGTTAATCTACGCTCCGAGTATCAGAGATGATCCACATCGGATAACACGAAGTTTACGTAATATATGTATAGTATATCATTATAAAAATGAAATTATATGAAAATTCATTATTATTAGTTTAAAAATTAGGATTTGCTGTTATAAACTACAAAGCAATGAAGTTAAAAATAGCGTGTCGAGTGTTTTCGTGATTGTTAAAATGTTTCAACGGCTGACATAGATTATTTCATTAAGATAGAGATTCATACTTAGCATTAAGGTCACCTCTTTGTTTTAATATTCAAATCGAAATTATCTCTCTCTAACGAATTTTCGAGAGCGATTTTTTACGTTATCAATAAAAATGATAAGATATAACGTCTTTGGAACAATTGTCTCTTAGATTTGGCTACAAGGTATTTTGGTTTATTTTTACGTTAGTGTCCTTGACTTTAAGTTTTCATTGCCAAATTTTTTCATTATCTAATGCATAGGGGAAAAAATTGTTCCAATTGTTAAATATTTAAAGCCTCGAAATTTATTATTAATACATTTTGTTTTAATTATAATTTTTAAATACGTTTTAAAAATTAAATTTTAATAATTCGATTTAATAAAAGTATTTTAGGAAAGTTTTATAAATTTTAATTCAAAAATAATTTCTTCTTCTAATAACAAGTAAATCGCACACCAGATGGCAATTTCGTCGCCGTTATAAATGACGCTTTTACCGCCATCTTCAAAAAATGTGTTCCGAATATTTATTGTAATTAATAAAAAAACACCAAATAAGCAAAAATTTCTGACAAATCACGCACTTTTATTGTACTCTCTCTCATAAAAAATACAGACACAACTTTCACAAATTTCAAAAACCTTTTTTTTTTTTTTAAGAAAAAAAAAATCACAAAAATGTTCATGAAATTTCCCCGCATCCCAAATTCAATCTGAAGGGGAAAAAAGTTTTGCGTGTTAAAAAATAACCTGATCACATTTTTCAGATTTTTCAAAAAACTGACTAGCAGTAATTAAAATTTTTTTATTTATTAATTTTTTTAACATTATTAATTAAATATTTATAGAGACAATTTTTGATTTTTTTTCTTTCTTTTTGTGTGTTTTTTTGATTCTAATTTATCCAAACAATAATATTAGTCCAATTGCGCACAGTTTAGTACAGTTTTGGACGGGTAAAATTCAGAGGGGCTAGTAGGAACAATTATCAGAAAAATTGGTAAATTTTTTAGATGATAATTATTTATTTGTTTAAAAATCCCCTTTTAAGTCAATTAAAAGTCTGTCTATAATTTTTTTTTTTTTGTTTTTGATTTTGTTGTGCGCTTCTAAAACATTACGAAAAAAGCCAATATACAATATCACAACACGGAACACGTATTAGAAAAATTCTCCGATCGGAATCAGAAGAAAGAATTTTTTAACAATTTAAATATTTTGGAAGTATTTTTTTTATTATTTACTAAGACCGAATTACGCCAATATTTTTAAATATTATTATTTTTGATTTTTTTTCCTTTTCTGTATTCAGTCCGAGTCGAAAAATACATCTCCGTTACTTAACAGTTTGTTTTTTTCCCCGTCCTCTCTTTACTACAGTATATATAACTTAAAAATTCATCTTAAAAACTATTTTTTTTTCTTAAACATATACAGGTTATACGCTGAAGTAATCAATAAATTTATTTTTTAAATGCTTATTTTCCATTTATATATAAAATTTATTCAAAAACAAAAATTTGTCCAAATGCTAACTTTGTATTTTAGATCGTCTTTATCGAAATTTCTTTAATTTAAACGAAATTATTTTTTTTTTATAACTCTATCTCTGTTAAGGGGGGAGCGAGGAACGGTGGTAATTTTAAAATAATTACAAATGCGCAAAAACACCCGTAAAAAAAAGAGATCCTGAGGTAGTGCAGCTTTTTTTTTTCTTTGTTTTTGTACGAACACCTCAATGGCATCTGTAATCCGGAGACCAAAATTGTAATCCCTGAGCGGATCCGGTTGATACCAAAAAAGAATGTGCGATGAAAGACCCAGAAAAAAAAACACAAAAAATATATATATTCATATGTAAAAAGGACACAAAGGTCTACTATGCAATAATTAATAATATACATAATAATAATAATATTAATAATATAATAATAATAATAATAAAGCACCAAAATGAGCGCCACCGATAAAAGTTAGGAACTAATGATCATCTTGCTTTTTTATATAGTTTCTCCAAACGGGATACTTAACTAAAAAAAAAAAAAAACGAAAAATTCTCCCTGAGCTATTAAGATAATCCCGTTTGATTTTTGGAATTGGGTAGGCGTTCGTTTGATTTAAAACATCTCTACAAAAAAAAATATATATATATGGCTGGAATGAAACATTTGTGTATATTGCTCAAAACTAGAAAAAAAAAATTTATGGTTTCCTACTGTTTTAAAATAAACTGCAATACGGAAACGTTTCAAAAAAAAAAAAAATGATCAGACTAGGTGGATGATATTCTTTTCTTCCTATTTCAAAGTCCTGAAGTCTCGCCAACCTCGCATTGTCGTCCTCATTTTGGAAAAAAAAAACACTACCGAACATAAATAGGATCGTGAAAACATGGACACAAATGCACAAAATCAACTAAGATTACGGACGGCTTTCGCTCGACTATACAAAAAACAATTCTCGGAGCTTTGCCACCGTAATTCTAAAATTTTTCTTTTGATTACAGCACAAATTTGGTCACTTGACTAGGTTTTTTTTTGTAAAACATTGCAGCCATTTAAGAATACTACGGGCTGGGCACTTCTTAGAAAAATATACGGCCCGTAGTATATATACTAACCTAGTACTGAGGTTTAAGAGAATTACTAGTGGAAGAAAGAAAGGAAGATCACAGATGTAATGCACACTCCTAGTTTTCTTTTGTTTACTTTGCTTTTTAAGTCATCTTTTTTTTTGGTTAATCGTGTGCCACTCGTGCGATATGAATGAAAAATGATAACTTGTCGTTAAAGCGAATGCCGCAGACATTACATTTGAATGGATGATTATAATCGTGATATCCCATATGTATGGAATACATGGCACAATCTTTGAAAAGTAAATCACAATGTATGCAGTTAAAATAATTCTTAAAATCTCCTCCATCAATTTTAGAATCTGCAATTTGTTTCTCTTCATTAGATTGCGTGCATTGCCCATTGGTTTTGTGCGTTTGCAAATTATTTTTGCTTAAATTTTCTTCTCGATCGTCGTCTTTGTCGTCTTCGATTTTCATCACTATTCTCTCCAGCTTGAAAGCTTTTCCTTTGCGACGATTGCGAGAAAATTCTTGAGACGATTCCACTTTGCTGTTCTTTGGACTGGTTTTGCAATTGCTGAGATCTAGTGGTACAGAAGATATATCTGTATTTCCATTCGTGTGATTTGGAGTACTTTCAGAATTTTCAAATCTTATCTTTGGTTCTTCAAGAGTATCTACATGGTTCTCTATCTGATTTGGTGGGGAAATTGATGAAGTTTTATACTCTTCGGGTGAATTAGGTCTTGAAGGAGGCCTACCGTTTTGGGACGAGTAATCCATATGTAATTTTTCCCTATCTGCAGACGGATAACCATTCTTGTAAAGTGAATAAATGGCATGATTTGAATCGTAAACCATAAAGGTTTCTGGATTGATACCGTAAATTCTGCACAAGTCCTCATTCTCTCTTGTTGCATGATATACCATATGCCTACTGAATGCTTCTTTGTAATCCGAAGAGAATTCGCAAAGATTGCACTTATATGGTTGAATGGAAATAGCTGGAGGTTTGAGAAAATGTTCTACTTCTGGTGTTTGAGATGGTTCGATCCCACTTCGGTTTAAACAGAGTGAATTGGTTAAACCATTCACGTTATTTGAATAAGATAAACATACCTGATTTGAAGGAACTGGTGGAAAAGAATAATATCCTATCTGTGGAAGAATCAGTTCGGGAGGTGGATTAGAATTTGAATTCAGTTGAGAAATAGGTTCTCCATCTCCACTTTCTTCTTGCTGAGAACCAGATTTTAGCTTTTTTTTCCTAGGTCCTCTTCGATTACCATAAGCATCTACTGTGGATTCTGTAGGTGTACCATCCGGATTCAAAACGTTAGCAGTAACATGTTTATATTTCCTCAAATGAAGTTTCAAACTATGGCAATATTTAGTCGCATAACTGCAACTAGCACAATGATACTGGTAAATATTGGAATGCGATTTCATATGACTGTTGAGCATTGATTTATTGACACAAGTGTAGCTACATTTACTGCATTTAAACGGTTTGGATCCTGCATGGTTACGTAGATGGTACTCTAAATGATGTTTATATTCAGTAACAAAAGGACAATGAGGACAAGTCAAAAGTTTTTCTTCCTTTATGTGCGTTCTATTATGTTGCCAGAAGTCTGCTTTTTTGGCAGCGACAAAATCACACTGTTTGCAACGATAATTTCTGGCTTTTTTACTAGAATTCGAAGAAGGTATTCCAGAATCCCCATCTTCCGATTCTTTTTCACTACCTTTAGAAGTGTCAAGGCCAACGTGAAATTCTCTAATGTGTCTTTTCAATCTTCCTTCAGTTCGCGAAGTGTAATCACAAAAGGAACATTTGTGTTCTGCGTGAGTATTCAAATGAGAATTATAATGGAATTTAGAAGCGCAATGATATCCACATTCTTCGCATTTATAAGAAACTTCGCCATCAGGTGTGGCTTGTGGTTCTTGCCATCTTTGAATATCATCTTCCGGAGATGAAGAGTTGCTGAGTAAGCTGTCATGGCCATTCATTCCAACATTCGCATTGGTTGAATTGGCCCATACATATGCTGGACCTGTTCCTTCCGGAGAAGAATACGGTGAATACTTATTAGGAGTTGATGTTTCGGGTGATAAATTAAGCGCTTCTGTTCCATTGATGGATGACGTGGCTAAATGCTGTTCCTCCATTACAAATATTTAAATGTAGCGATTCAAGTGATGTTGATTCTTGATAGTTGACATAATTTTAACTACAAAGATAAAATAAAATTAATGAGCAAAATTTTTCTTCGTTATTAAAAAATTATTGTTTATTAATTTATTTAAAATGTAAAAAAAAATCTGATTCATCCTTATACAGAGAAAAATCGATTTTAAGAGATTAGACATAGTATTGAAATTTTACCTATATTAAGGAGTACATAAAAATTTCTTTCATTAGTAAATAATCTGAAAAGCTGATTAATATATAAATATATATATATGGTTTCAAAGTATATAGTTTTGAAGTTACAGTGTGAATTTTAAAAATTTCCGAACAGCTGCCATCTTGAAACTATGCGTTTAATCACAGCAAAAAATCTATTAAAAAGTCACTTGGATAATAAGGAACCATCTTCTAAAATTTGAACAATCTGAGATGTTTGGTTCTTTGAACACTTTTAGATTGAAAACGTGTGATTAAAACGTGTAAATGGGAAACTCTCATCAAAAAATTAAAGATTTACTAAGGTTGTGTTCGATAGTAAGTGCAACAATACCGGCTAGATATATACTGCATTATGGCAATATTAAAAAAATAGTTTTTTGGATAGTTTTGGATTAATGCAACTTTTATATTGCACCATTGAATTATATTGTTGCGAATTTGATAATCTTTTCAGTTCTCTTGAATCGGTGGTGAGGGGATCGACCATAAAAAAGGTAGAATGAGAGAGAGAATCGATCTCGATATCTCTAGTTTGATACGTAGTAGTCTACATTGAAACTATATCATTCGGTCGATCAATCGTTGTCAGAAATGTGACAGTTGCACACTTTTTGGTTGAAAACTTAAACATTTTTTTACAGTCGAAGAATATTTTATTTAAATTTATACTCGCTCATAAAAAAGCGATTAAAAACTGAGGAAAAAAATTAAAATTAATAAGAAGGGTAAAAAATTTGATGATTTTATATAAACTAAATATGAAGGAAGTGAAGAAACTAAAAACAAAAATAACTATTATCATTATGTACTTTTAAGCAGTGGTGGATTACCCATTAGGCACAACTAGGCCCTCGATAATTTAGGGCCCCCGGAAAATTAACTTTTTTTAATTGAACAATAATAAAAAATGAATTAATAAAGTGGCACTA
>WUQG02347248.1:0-18508 GCA_011317285.2 Androctonus mauritanicus | reverse complement strand
TTGTTAAGTCCGAGTGCGGACATTAGGACGAGACGTGACGAGAAGAGGGAGACGACAGATGGCACACAACAAGGTGACGCACTGGACCCCTGCCGAGCGGATCTTTCATTCTGTCACGTGATTGGAAACTGGAATGGCATTTTTGTCTCTAGCTAATATACCGGGCCTTTCCTTCTGTCAGTCAGAAGAGCGAGGCCCTAGGAATATTCACCCTTCTCCATTCGAAAAAGCTGTTTGCTTTCGACGAGTTACCTTGTCTAGTGAAGATTTATTACTTGTCTTTTATAATCCATCACGCAAATTTTTCTCGTGTAATATTAACATTTTTCTGCGTTCTACATCCTAGAATTAATAAATCGTGGGCCTAAATTAAGTTGGAAAACTTCTAAGCATATATACAGTACAGTTTTAAAAAGGCGTAACGACATTTTTAAACGTTCAACCAACGAAAATTAGTCCTGTAATCCTGTTTTAAAAATTAGAATGGCCGAACCGTGAAGAGATTCCTAGCATATTATATAGACTGTATTCTATAGCATATGTTTGCTTTGGATCTAACATAGTGTGAGAGATAGGCGAACTGTTTACCTCATAAATTCCAAGCCCTTTATTCGTGCCCAGAGGAGGCGACTTTCTCCTTTGCCGTTCAAATTTTAATAGCCGAAAGGTGAAAAGTTGTAATTGAGTGATCTTCCGAATGTCGGAGTTTTATAAATCTTCACATTCTAATACTTCTTAAAACGAACTTTATAGATAATCGAAACAAAATTAATAAAATCGATAGTATCCATACAATAATTATGTTTTTTATTAATTTTTCGATTTTTTGAGTTATGCATTGATAGTACGATTGATATAGCGTTATAAATAGAATAATTAGCTATAAAAAAACCACATATGAGATTATAATAATCGATATGACTGTTATCTTTAGAGAAAATTTTTCATTATGGTAATTTGCATAAAAATTAACATATTAAGTACTGTATTCAGGATGCACATACAGATTTTGATCAATGTGATTTTAGCTTACTCTTCCCTGCTAATTTGCATTAAATTTTAAATTTTTTTTAGCATTTTTTCTATAATTTATTTTATTTTTATTATCTATTAAATTCAGTACGTAAATAAATACAGTTTTTATAGGTTTTAGCTTTAAAAAAAGCTTCTAAAGTTTCGATTTCGTAAAATTCTTACCATTCTCAGTTCCCATTTTATTTCGACTTAATGCAAACTTTTAAAATCAATTTAAACTAAATTTTTTTCTTCTAAAAACTCAAGATATTTTAAATTTCTCTCTTATAAAGTCTAAGCTTCTAAAGTTCATAGGTTAAAAAAAAAAACTTTATTTCAAGCCAGATTAAAACGATTTCGAAATCATCTCTCCCAGTCTTCAACTACTTTTTCTGCTTCTTCCCCTCTCTAAAGTCTTTAAAGGGTCTTTCAAAAAGGTCAGAAATAGTTCCAGATATTTATAAACGGGAGCGAGGTTGTATGGAGCGAATTAGTAAAAAAAAAAAAAAATAGGCAGGTAGTTTTTTTTTACAGGCGCGCTTTTTAATTGCACTTTTCCATTTGGACCGAAATTTAATGATCTCCGGGATAATTTTAACGTTTTAAACCTCCATTAATCACCAGCAATGTTACTTAAAGGAATATTAAGCTAAATGAAGAACATTAATATACGAAAGTCTAATTAGCCATCCCAAAGTTTGGGGCTCCGTGACGTCACTGACGGGAGGGAGGGAGAGAGAGTGAGATCCTAAATGAAAGGTTCGAAACCATAAATCAAAGGATCAATTACTTCGGATCTCCATTCCGATTCAAAAAAGTTCTTCGGTTCAGTTCGTTCCGTTTGATGCCCGCCATCGCTAATTTTCAGTTAATCGCGTGATCTACTGAAGCGAACTCCTGTGATAAAAACAGGAAAAATAAATAAATAAATAAATAAAAAGTAAGCGGTAAAGAAAATTACAAAAGAAAAATGTCTTTAAATGGGACAGAAAAGAGATACGGAAGAAAGAAGCCAAAAGTCGTCCGGATAAGAGGTCTTGTATCATAAATTTGGGTCTATAAACATCTGGAAATTGCAGCGCGATTTTTCAAGAGGGAAAAAAAGTGGAAATGGAGAGAAGAAGCTGTTTTATTCTTGTAACGATATAATAATGGCCGTGCTGGCGCTGAGAGAAAAAGGGACGCTTTCCATCAATCACGCTCGCTCCTAAAAGCTACAAATTGCCATTCGCCCCCTGATTGGCTGCTCTGTCGTGTTTGTGGACGCCAGATGTGCCGCATCTCCGTTACCATGGCGATAACCGAAGTGCCGTCCCAATTCAAGAATGGAGTTTTCTCAATTAACTCCTTTAGTAACCATCTTCGGACGTTCCTATCTACTGTTTTATTTACGTACTATAAGTATAATGCATCATTCTCTAACTCTGCCGTATGTTAGATTAGATGCCAGTGATTTCTTTTTTTTCTTTTTCCTTTCTTTTGTATTTTTTGTACGCGCGACTGTTTATTGCATCCGAATATGAATCGATTCTTTTCGGGTTTCGAATCCGAATATAATCGACCGGTCGGTTTTTCTACAAAAGGAAGAAAAAAAATGGGAAAAGGGAGGAAGACTTCTTGTTTCTTAAACAGTGGGAAGCAGATGTCGCACGCGATCATTTTGTCGACACTGTTCCTATGTCTTCCACCACTCTCATTGTTTTCTCGGCACGTGGATGTTCCGAATGTAATTTCTGGTGCCCACCACTTTCTAGTTTCTGATGGCCTCGCATCCTGTCGAAACACGTGATTCGAGTTTTCGACTAAAATACCGAATTCCTATTTTTACTCACCTATAAAATTCAAAGCATTAGAGATACGTCTTAAGAGATAAAATTTAAAAATATTATAGATGGAATCTGTTGTACATTAAAAATTTTAAATTCTGGAGATATTATTGGAAGAAAATTTGTTTTTTAAGAGTTCGATTTATACTTACTAGAAACTCGAAAGTTTGCGATTTTCTATCAGATCAGTAAATTCTGGAAACTTTGTTAAGAATGAAAAATGGACAAAAAGTAGTTTTGCGAATGACGATAAATTATGGTTTAACTAGAATTTAAAGATGCGTTAATTTCGGATGAAATTTAAAATTGTGTTAGCCATAGGAAAGCAGAAAAATGGTTCCTAGATTTTCGATTTTTGTCCCCAAAAATCAATTTTTTAAAGTATTTTCTTAGTTTGTGTTAAAAGGGGAGAAAGGGAAAAAAGTTAAGGGTGCTTTAGAAAAAATGATTCGACATAGGGTGTGAAAAGATGTCCATTAAGCAAATGACTTGCAATCAATAAAAGATCATCAACTCTGATGAAAGAATTTAAGGGTAAAAAAAATTCCTTCCCTCAATTTTCTTGCGCATTCGATTCTGTTTTGACTTTTCTTTCAACTTTATGACTGTTTTTGAAAAGTTAGCATTTTCCTTATTGTTGAAACGGTTAAAAAAGTATTATTGTCGGTGAGCGGTGTTTATCGAAACAGACTAGAAACTAAACGAGGAAGATAAGGAGATTTATGAAGAATTAAACCACGTTAAGACCATATGATACCATAATGAACAATTTATTATAGACTTTAATTGATCTTATGATAAAGGTAGTTCGATCAACAGTATTATCACATGATTCCTACTCCATTATAGTCTAACTATATAAGTCTAGCTGCACTTGATTGAAATAATCCAATATTCGAGAAAGCTGATCACATCATTCAAAGCAGTGACACAAATGCATTACTATGAATAAGAAAAACTTTAATAGTTTTTTTGCTAGAATAAAAGCCTTTTATCAGTGTGAATATCATGATTGATAATCTTAAGATTTGCATCTATATAGCTATAGTAGTAAACATATGTATGCATATGAACATGGATACTCTATCTTGTAAGCATCGTAAATTCTAACAGTATTCGCACTGATAAAGAATTCGTTTTATATCAATATTTTTTTAATGATAACATAAGTGTCGATGCAAGTAATTATATGTATAAATATGTCAAAAATTTGGCTATTCGAAGCAAAAACAAACTGTATTTATGATTTTTATGATTCGAAAATGTATGTGTAATTTACAAAAATTCTTTGGAATGTATGCCTAAATATATTTGACTGATCAGATTAAACGTTTTTAATATAATTTGGAAACATATTATCTGAAAAATTAATGTAAAAATCGCACGATTAATTCAGTCAGAAGTCGTTATGCGAAATAAATCGATTCGAATTAAATCTTAAAAACTCGTTTGCGTGATCGTTTAACTTTGATTTAAAGATGAAAAATAACATTTCTCTCGCTCAATTGACGCAAACGAAAAAGAGTTGTCACGTCACCCGTACAGGCATCGATCAGATGACATAATATCAAAAAATTGAAGGATAGAAAACGAAAATCGCATTTAAACAAGAAATTAAAAATAAAAATTGACAATTCGATCGGCATAATCGATTAATCGATGGAGAAGAATCGTCTGATGATCAATCTTTATTAAAGGGAGGGGAATTCTTCATTTAATTAGGCCGAAGCAGTTAAACGGTGTGACTTGTAACACTTTAATTGGGTTAGCATGAAAGCAAAGCTTCTCTTGGAGATAGAGAGTTTCATCCAATTACTTCACCCCACCGAATGGAGATGAAACCAAATGACGCCATATTGATAGTAAAGAGTCGTAAAATCCGATATTTTTATGAGGGTTAAATTAAAATCATAAACTCTTCCGTTTTTATGGTAAACTTTTGACGACGCTTCAACAATCTATATAACATCTCCGCCTTGACGGATATCTATTTAAAGCAAAATTTGTAAGAGAAAACAACAATAAATAGTGCACAAACTATCAAACAATTTCATATTTAACAGGCTGCAATGTTAATTAATTAATTATTGAAATAATTAAATGTAATTCGATTTATTTTTCTTTTTTTTTTTTTGAAAACTTAGTTAAAGCTTCTGTTACGTTATCGTGTTGCTTAATAAATTAAACTTTTAACAGAAAACTATAAACTAAAAATTGTTTAATATCAAATAATATAATATGATTTATATCAGTATATTTTAAATTACAATATGCTTGATGAAAATCAAGATTAAAATAATTAAAACAGTTATAAATTAACGGAAAAAATAACTAGTAATCTAAACACGGCATCCTCCGACAATATCGTAAAATTTCGTTCGATATTCTGTAGATTTTTATTATTTTTTAGTTATTTTATTTCCACGCAAGGTAACTGTATAATCCGATTTTATTATAGTAAAATAAGATCCAAATGTATAAAAATTCTCTAGGAGAATAGCTGTTAGCGAGTAAACCAGTAAGAAAATTTTCTTGAAAAATTAACGATTATTTTACAAGTTACGCGACTAAATATAAAAACAATTAGAGAAGAAAATGATATAGAGGGAAAAAAGACTCATCGAAGTTAAGTAAGAAGGAATTTCTAAGATTTTAAAACGAGAAATTCTATCCAATTCACTTTTTTCTTGGTTGCGAGTGGAAAATCGGACGTCAGGCAATGTGAAAGGACTTTGGGCCAATAAATCTCGTTCTATCCGATTGTTCGGACGACAGCAGAAGATTTGATGTAGATCTTTCTCCAGTCAATTCGGATGTGAGAAAAGGTTTAGCTTTTGTGCGCCCCACTAGCTCATTGATCTGTGAATGGAGTGGCGCCCTAATAGTTTAATTAAAGGGATGTCATTGAGCACCAATCCATCAACCGGTCACCGATTGGGGTCGCTTTGTGCCCAGTTTGGCTCTTAATTAAAAGGCTCAAAGGAACCTTGTCCTCTCCTCTGGACATTGTTCCATTCTAACCAACTTCCATTTGTCAAAATATGAATTCTACTCTTTTTTTTATTAACCGCCGATGCGAACACTCTTTATAATGCACGTTATCTTTCAAGTTTAGAGTGGTTGCATTGCGGTTTCTCCCCGTTCTCTTTCTATTACACGGTTTTATTACTGCTGAAAACCATTTATAGGTTTAGAATTATCAATATCAAAACATTCTTAAATCATTCATATAGAATAATTGAACTTTTCGACATTTAAACAGACATTTCAGTCTTTAGTTCCTATCGGATTAAATCATCTTGGACAAATTTGGATAAATAAGCAATTCATTTTTAAAATCTTAAAATATATCAGTGATTTTATCTATGGCATATAGTTTTGAATTAAAGAGGATCATAATACCATTTTTAACGCCAAAAATTATTTTTACAATAATATAATTCTGAAATAAAACGACGCCATTAAATCTTATCAGTTTTGACTTTTAATTTATTATAACTTCAGGTTAACACGATAAAGTAACAATTAGACTAAAGTATTCTCAATACTTTAATTCACAAATGTCTGAATTAAATTTTAAAATTATATTCTAAGTTAATTAATCTATGCAAGCATACAAACCCAAGTTTAGAAATGGCCGAATAAATGGATTATGTAATTGCAAGTTTGATAGATTAATATTTATCAAACATGGTAATGTAATTCCCATAACATTTTCCACCCCATATGCAATCTATAGAGTAAATTACATCTATGAAGTATCAGTTGAGAAAAATTGATGTAGCGCAATTTAGATGCACTCTAAAGAGTCTGCTATCTAAACAAAACTTAACCTCTGAAAATATTAATGAAATTATAACAACATAAAATAAAAACAAACGATCTTAAACAACAAAAATTTAAATATATCAATTTGATTTTTATTATATAGGTTTACCATAGCTTGAATTATCAGTAAACAAAATTATACAATGATTTAAAAAATAATAATAATAAATTTGAATGATTCGCAGAGATAAAAATTTTATTTTTATTTTTATCATCTACATTTTTAAGAGCTTATTATTACGAAATTTTTCAGGTATAAAATAATCTAGATTTATTAATTTATGACTTATGAATTTAATCATCACGGCCTATGAAAATAAACATTTTTATTTTTATCTTCAAGGCATTTTTAGCCTATAAATTTAAACTGTGATAGATTTTTCGTTTACTAATATTTTAAAATTATAATTTAGTTGTATTAAAAGACTCGAAATTTATAAACTTAAGAAATATTAATTAAAAAAAACGATAATAGTATATTAAAAGCATTAACACGTCATTTAATGTTTAAAATTTCATCATCGTATTTGTTATAGTAAAAATAACTTCAAAATCATTCAAAACTTGCGAATATAAATGCGAAAGATAAACCAAAATCGCATCCAAACGTCGTATTAATTTACGTCAAAACGAAGATGTTTTGTGGATGTTAAGCAAGATATTTCGTATTAACAATCCAGACATAGGTGAAATTTAAATATAGGATAGGAATTGAATATTTTAGACGAAGAGCACAAGGGTTTATTAGATCGTATCCCCCGTAAAAGCCGTAAAGAAACATTCTTATTCCGTTCTCCTCCGAGCTTGGGGACCGAGAGGGGCGATGGAAAGGGGGCGTCAATGGCGGTTTTATTGTCGGATTACGGGTTTAGCGGATGTAGTGACATCTGGATTGACGTTATTTTACACCAGGGCGAACCATACGGCGTTCAAATGGCCAATTGGTCCGACGTAATCCCGCAAGGCCGTTTGCAGGATGTAACAGCTGAGGCCTGTCTTCCTTCATCCGATAGACTCGAACTGGGCTGGGTCCACTTTATTTTTAGGTAGACATAATATCGCAATAACAATTTGTATAGTTCTCTTGTTAATCTACCAAATTTTGAAGGCTATAATCGAAAATATTTTACTCCGTTGCGATGATACTACTGGAAAATGTAATAGTCTGTATTAGTTATTTTACATTTTAAAGTTCTAATAATTCTAAGTTAATATATATATATATATGTATATATGTCTTTATTTAAATATATTTATTTGCTTAAAACAGCTATGCAAAAAATATCGGCGGATCTTAAACGGTCTAATCTCGCAAACTGACTTACTTAACTAAATTCAACAGCACTTAATGAGATATTTTTATTGTGATTTACTTAGTTTTCGGTACGATATAATTAAAACAGTGTTTAATAAGTGGAAAATAATGTGCTGTTGCTGTTTACTCAATTTCACATAGCTTATCATTTTAGGCCTATAGATTTTATCAAAATTAATTTTATTTTTAATAAAGAAGAAGCGTTAAAGTGAATATTCAATAAAACACCCATTAAAATGCTTCTTCTTGCTTTAAATAGATGATTTTTTATAATAATTTTAATACTGTACTAGTAATATAACATCAGTTAAGCTTATAAAATATTTATTATTAGATTACATTAGAATCTTATTTAGATAATCTTATCTAAGTAAGATTTTAATGTGATCTAACAATAGGGCTTATCTATTATTATTAGCTTAAATTTTGACAATTTTGTGTCATTTATACTAGTCTGATCTAATAATAAAGATATAATCGAGAGATAAATCTAATTTATAAGACGAGTTACAGATCTATTTTTTAAGTTTTTAATATTAAATTTGCATATTTTTTTTTAAAAACACACAACTTACAGACCTGGAGTCCGTTGATGATAAATATTTTTCGAATTAATCTCATGATCGACAAAAATACTTTGCAATTAATATTATAAAATAAAATAATGAATTAATAAATATACGCATCGTTAATTTACAAGGCTAGATCTTTCGATGACATTCTTTAAAACAAATTGAATAAATTTATGTGGATATATCGCGTGTTTTATTAATATTAATTTATCCTAAAATTAAATTGATTTAGAGATTAAAAATATCGTTTATAAACATAGATGACAGTTTTCTAGAAGTTAAAAACCTTTCTAAATCCGATTAAGTAATTATTCTCCGGATACAAATTTATTAAAAGCCAAACACGTGTCTTTTGTAACGGACACGTGACTGGCGTAATTGATTCCAATGAAATTTACAAGCTGCACGTGCAATACTTGTTCGCCTGATTGGCCGAAAGAGTTTACATTTACTTTATAAAAATCTAATTTAATTCTTGAAATAACGACTAATTCAAACGAAAATATATTCACACACGAATGACTCACCTATTAAATAAAGTATCAAGTTAGAAAAGATGTACAGAAATCGATGCAAACCACTTGATTCAATAGATTCAAACAATACTGCAGTTCCGACATAAAGTGGGTGGAGTTAAACAATGTTCTTTCGTGTGATTGGGGTGCTGTTTATAGGTGGTTTATAATGTCAAAAACTAACCAATAAGGATGGAATAAGTGGATAAGAACAGAAATTGGACCAATGAGAGGTTAGAAAATGAACCACGCCTAATATTAGGTTCTACTTTCTATATTATACTTTGCCACTTTGCTGGAAACACAAATGGAAGATCATAGTTAAGATGTTGGAATTTAACTCGCCTATGAATTCAAATAACTCCATGTTTTCCATGTTTAATTTAGAAGCTTCCCGTCAAAATGCTTTAATTTTGGGAAACACGCAAATTGGATCTTTGCAGCACATTTCTGATGTAAAAAATCAAGGAAGATACGGTATCATCAAGAATCCTATAGGAATTTCTAATAATTCCGGGACTCCTCATGGGATAAACGATATTCTCAACAGACCTACCACTTTATCAGCTTCTGCTCCGTTGGGTTCTTTAGGGCCCTTGTCTCATTTTCCCATTGGTGTGAGTAGTGGGGTATACTTTGGTGCTTCCAATAATGGATTGCATAAAATTTCTATATCGGATCTGCCAGGAAGATCTACTGTTTATTGGCCAAATCCAGAAATTTGGAGGGATAGATTCTCAACCCAATCAAGTAAGTATTCTTTCTCTTATGGGGGCCACATATATTGTGTTTAAATATAATAACTCTGACCGTATTATATCAAAATGCCTCATTAAGTGACATATTTTATAAATTTTACGAAACGATTTATTATTTAATATTACAACTTTATGAATCAATATCTCAGATTTCAAAAATATTTCTTAATTTCAGTAAACTACTCCATAGATCTTAAAATCTCTGTTTCATTTATACTTTCTTATATTCTTAGGCTATAAAAAAAATATAGTGTAGTCTATATAGTTTTAGGCTATGGCCTATATACTTTTATTTTCTAATTTTAAGCCATTTCTTGAACTAAATTAAGCATAGAATATAAATAGTATAAGTTCTAGATATTTTTAGACGTATTTAATAAAAATAAATATATAGTTATATCTGTATGTCTAAAACGTAATGAAATTATGCTCTACACACGATTCGATTTCTAATATTTATTTTTAAAATATTCCTATTTTAGAAATTATATTTTAAGATCTTTCAATTAAATATTTGCAATTTGTTGTTTGCATAACTGTTTATAACATGAAATTAACTAAATTGTTTTTTTTTTTATATAAGTATAACAAAGAATACAAAATAAATACATTAAATTTTATAAAATATTTAGAATAATTCGAATATATCTAACGTAATAGAAAAATTTAGTATAAATTTTTGAGATTATTAAATGTTTAAAAAACGAGCTAAGTGCAAATGTTTTATAAGATTTATATTTTATTTAACAAATTAAAATAAATTTTAACAGAATTAAATATTCTATGATATTCTATTATTAAAAATAGGCCTAGATTACAAAATAAAGAATTAAAAGATCTAAAATATATGAACTCTTATAGAAGAAATATAAAATTTTATCGAAATATTTATCAACTTTTAGAAAGTTTTTATAAAATAAAATTTAATTTATAAAAAGGATAAATATATTCAATTTGTTTTTTTATTTTTAAGTGAGTTCTTGCCTCGATAAAGACGGAAAGAAGAAACACACCAGACCAACTTTTTCCGGTCATCAGATTTATGTGCTGGAAAAGACATTCGAACAAACTAAATATTTAGCTGGACCAGAGCGAGCTAAACTCGCTTATGCTCTTGGAATGTCAGAAAGCCAAGTAAAAGTAAGTAAAATTGGCTCAAATTAGACATTTAATTAAACAAAATTGAAGAGAAAGATGACGTCTCAAACTAAGTTATATAAAAAATTCCAATATTTGATTTAAATAAAAATATACTCGCTTTAGAATTTGCATTCTATTTTAAGTCTGATTATTACAATGGCTTATCAGGCTAAAAGTAGGTCCCATTCAGTTTTCCCAAGAGAAGTCAGCGGGAACGGTTTCGGAGTGTGGTCTTTGTAGGGGAGCTCAGTCCTGTCATGTTTCCAATTAAGGGTGCTATTAGGAAGATTTGACAAGTCTACACAGTTTAAACGTTTGTGTGGTCGTGATTACATCATTTAAATGCATTAAGATCAGGCTTTGTAGGTTATTTATTATCAGACAGATTTATCACTTCATTATACAGAATCTACAATCATCGTATCTTATATGTTCTAGACATCTTTAAATTTACTGTTTTATTGACTTAGAAATAATTGCATAAATTTTTAATGATCGTAACAAAAGTTTATTAAATATTATAAAAATAAAATTAGAACTATTTTTTAAATTATTTAATGTATGCCTAACTTTTTCATAATATTCTACCCATAAAACTTCGGATAAATTAATAGTACAATAGTGTATTTTATATGGAATATTGGCACAATAGATTTATCCGCTAAACATTAAAATATTAATTCAAAATTTTGCTAAATCCAATTAAATGAATTTTTAAAAAAAGAGTAAGAAGTGCAGTTTTTCATACCTCATTTTTATCTATAATTATTATCTTTAGAAGCCAGCAATCGAAGAATATTGCATTACGCAGCCTAGAATGTGTAGTTCTGCATTAATTTCTTATATCTTACTGCATTGTAATTAAAAAAAGTTATTAATTTTTGCAATGGAAAAAACGAATAAAGTTTTTTCTTGATTTTTTTTAAAAACTAATTTAAAAAATATATACCTGTGTAAGTAATTTAACGGTTGAGCTCTCGTTACGCCATCTGTCGAATTTAAAAGTAAACCTATTAAATAACGATAATATATCAACTTACGAGAACTGTTTAATGAATATTTTAAATTACTAATTAATGATGCTTCGAATTTATCATATTCATTTAAAATAATAATTATATATTTCAATAATCATTTAATAAATTATCATTATTATTATTTGTAAGGTGTGGTTTCAAAATCGACGAACGAAGTGGAGGAAGAAACACGCTGCAGAGATGGCAACAGCAAAAAAGAAACACGACACAGAAGCGGAACAGTTAAATCAAGAAGAGGTTTCGGATCAAGAAGATTTGGATAAGAGTTTGGACGAAGAATTTGCATCCATTTGTCGACAAGAAGACTCGTCAGAGATCGGGTAGATGTATATTTTGACAGTGCAATTTTTGGACGCTTATTCAGGCACATCGCATCATCTGGTGAAAGAAATACGAACTAAAGAAAAAAAAAATCACCTACAGGAATTTAAAAATGCCAACTCGTCCAATCAACATTCGTTCCCTCCAAGACATCATTGTCGGGCGCCCTTCCTATTGGCTATTTGTATATAAACGTTTCTTGTAGGATAAAAAAAAAGAAAACAATGTATAAATAGTCTTACTAGATTTTAGTTTTTGGCTTCATTAATATTTATTATGGAGAAATAAGTGTAATTTATATTTATAAATATAGTAAATTCGAATCTTTCAAGATTTAATTACTATAATTATTTTATTAAAGTACTTCCAATTCGGTTTTCTATATTTACTTATTTCAGTAGAATTAAAGGTAAAAAAAAAATATTAAAAAATACTTTATAATAACTAAAAACATACTTATATCCCAGATAATTTCTGATTTTGGCGATAAAAAATTAAAAATACGTATAAATAATAAAAATCAGATATAATGTATAGCTTACAGTTTTTATGGGCATGATAGAAAAAAAATTAATTTTTCTATCAAAAATCATTTTACCTTAAAATTTAATTGATTTATAAGGATAATATAATAATACTATACAAAGATAATACTGTATACAAAGATATCTTCCATTAATTAAATATAAAAATCATAATGGAAACCAAAGCTTTCTTTGTATGTTTACTCTATAAAATTTAACAAGCTCATTTATTAGATGAATAAAACCGATAGTGTGAGTTATAAAATTCATGCATCAATGCTTTTGGCGACAAAGAAACAAATTTTCCAATATTTAACGTTTTATGCTCTATTTGAACTACTCTCTTTCAGTCATATCAATGAGCAGTATTTGAAAACTCGGAGAAGAAAAATATTCTTCAAAAAAAGCCCTAAAATTCCAGAAATTTATCTTTTTGTACCTGTAAAACATGATGTGAGTGATCTCATCTGTATTAAAGTCAAAACATTCCTAATACTTGTACTACCACCTTTCACGCAGTTAAAAGTGGCAAGACTTGTTTTTCTAGATGTGAGAAAGGGGCCAAGATGGCGGCGAAAATCACGTGTTTATCTGCTAATTCCGAGAAAATATTTTATGAAATTTATTAAATGATACGTAAACAAAATATATTACACCATTTCACACATTTATTTTCTTATTTACAGTACAAAAAAAATAATAATAACATAACATTAGGTAACAGTAAATGCTGTTACATGTGATAAGGAATTATAAGACTATAAAAGTTTCAATGAAAAACAATTTAGGCATATTTACCTGAGCATAAAATAATTAGTTTATATTAATAAACGGTTAATTATTTTCACTTTTATATATATATATATATTCTTTTATAACTAAAATATCTGAAAATTTCATTTAATTCTTATTGTTTTTAGTATTCATACTTCATAAGTATTTTTTTTTTTTCCTTGAAATTTTTTTCTCTTTATAATAATTTCCCATAGGGAAAATTTTTATAGATTTTTCTAGTCCATATTAAATTTCGCTCCTAGCTAAATAGCCATGTGATCAGATTTCTCATGAATGCATTTAGTAAATAAATAGAAGCCATTATTCGATTTTTCTTTTCGACTTATACCTTTATAAGCAATTTTTTTACAATTAACATTTTTTATTGATATTTTTAAAATATTTTCTGCTTAATTAATTATATATATAGAATATTTCTTACCTGAAGCAGAAAAAGAAAATGTAAAAATGAAAAATTCATGTGAATTGTTTCCATCATTAAACATAATACCAAAAAATGAAATTTTCTCATTTGTTAAGATATAATTACAATAAAATTATTAACAATAAGATAACCTAATTAGTAAATATGTGATATCTTCTCAAATTTTTTTTTGTATAAAATTCTTTTTGCATGAAAAAATTTTTCTGTTTATAAATTAAAATCATTCTATTCAAAATATTTTTCTCGAATAGAGAATATTTCCTAGATGCAAAACATAAACTAATTAGCTGATAAAATAGATTTTTTGGCTTAGTATTTTAATCAAAAATTATTAAAAATTTTCATATTAAAAACGTTTCTCATTTACTTTATATATATGTCTCTTTTTACACGCTGATTTTTTTTACTTTTTACCACATTAAAGGCTATTCTTCAGTTCATACAATGCAAAGGATGAAAGTACATAATTAAATACATAAAATTTTTATTGCAGAAAGTGAGGAAGGCTATTGCAGTTTATAGGATTAAAGCGCAGACGGCTATTTATAATTCTTTATGGACAAAATTGATACAATTTGTCTCAGGATACGATGTTCATCCATGGTGCTCCATAATATTGGAGCAGACTAATCTTCGACTTCCATAATCTTCAGCATGAATCACTAAGGACCTGCCAATGATACTTGTAGGTCCTGCAAGTGTAAGTTCAGGATCTGTGAAGAAATACTTGGCTAAGTCTTGTTTGTTGTTTTTAACTGCATAAGGGGGAATATCTAAAAATCCTAGCTTTTTAGAAATGTCGCCCATTTCGCAACGTGCAGATGATGTGCCGCTGCAATGACAGTTGTAAATTGCGTCCACTGTTACGTTATACGGATTATAATGAGGACCTGCTGGATCACAAACGGTTGTGCTGAAAGAAGTTCCAGTTTGTATGTGACGTTCGTGAACGTGCCAAGGATGATTATAAGTTTTGGTTTCAGCAGTTCCAGATGGATAGGATAACTCTATGTACACTGAAGTATCTGACTGTAGATCATCACGATTTTGTCGTAATATAATCTGGCCTTGTATAGGTTGGTCGAATGTAGCAAATGCAGTTATAACTCTATGCCCACTCAACTCTATATTTGCACATGATAGAGGACGGCCGTCTGAATAATACACAACAAGTGATCTGCCTACTACGCTGTTGACCCCAAAAAGCGAGAGTTGAGGATCATAAACTTGTTGAATATGCTTATCTTTATATTGTAAAGTGCCGTATTTTCCACTTAAGTCCCCTACAGCATACTGATCAATGCTTCCTTTACTGGGAGGAGGTACTCCATCTGGAACTACTTTTAGGGGGTTATAAATGATTGCTTTAATGTTGGGGCAAACAGCAGTTTTATCTCTCCTAAATATCAAAGGAAGTTCATCTACACCATAGCTATAAGCTCTTTTGTCTAGTTTGTCTAAATTAATGGTTACGAGTGTTGGATCATAGGGAGATTCCTGTCTAAACGATATTTCGCCCGAAATTTCATTTTGAAATTTGGCTACTGCCTGCTTTGGTTGAATCAAATAAAGTCGACTGCATGCCAAAATTTTACTTGTGTCATATTCCGAATACACGATGACATAGACGGTGCCTGGAGTTGTATCTAAAGATTGTAAATTAGTCACTGTGTAAAAAGTACGTCCTGTAACTGCAGACGGTTTCCTTCCAACTGCAGCATATCCAACTGTTTCAGATAACTGAATGAGCGGAGTGGATTGAAGATTAGAACATTGCGTCATTTCATGATGATAAGTTGCTTCCGGAGTATCTTGATTCTGGGTGTGAACCAAAGCCCATCTGTGCACGGAATCTCTTCTGGTACCATTAACGTAATAAAGCTGTGACAACACGCTGGAACCAATATTACTCTGTCTTAGAACCACTTCACCACCAAGAGGATTGTGGAACCTGGATCTGTACGTCTTAATTCTAGTATTCGGTTGAATAACTGCGCACGAAAGCCTTCCAGTTTCTGATCCCCTGAGTACCAATGTCCTCCCTAAAATTGTGGCAGGTTTCAACGTAGAAACTACGGACACATCTTTACCTGTGGATAACTGTCCATAAGCTGGAGTCAAATCAACATACCTGAAATTTAGATAAATTTCAGTAATTAGTAATTCTGTAAAATATAAAATTTATATTAACTTTTTAGACTAGACTTTAAAAATATTTGTACATACTGTAGAATTACATATATATTTTTTTAAATATTCAATATTATTATAATGCTTCTTTCTAAAATATTGAATTCCATGAATTTTGAATGCTGTATTTACAAAACTTACATTTTAAATAACACATCTGATCTACATAATTTATTCTTTTTAAGTAAAATACTTCGAATAAAGTAGCAATTTCTTAAAATTTTCATAGTTTAATTTGATAGATCGATATGTAACTAGCATAGATATAGCATAGATCTTATGTCTATGTCATCGTGTATATATCTCTATATAGCATATAACTCACTATGCTATATAGCGATGTAATATTTTAATTATTCCTTGCATTCATGTTCATCTAAAGTGGCAAATGTATATATTGTAATATAATCTATACGTTATTGGAATAAATATAAAATTCTAATTTTATATTTTTGAGATGATTTATTGAGGAAAAAACATTATTTATTTGAAAATACTATCCAAGAATGCTATATATTTATTACATTATAACATAAATACTTCAGTATAAATATGTCAAACAATAATAAATTTTAAAGCATTATATTTTATTTAAAGTAAAATAAATCTTATTTACTTTTACTTTAAATAAAAGTAAAAGTAAATAAGATTTATTTACTTTTACTTTTATTTAAAGTAAAAGTAAAAGTAAATAAATAAATGCTTTAATAAAAATAAAATATTAATAAAAGTACTTTATTTAATATTTTATTTTTATTAAAGCATTATTTGAATCTAGAAATATTTTCATAGGTCTTATAATTTTTTAAAAACTTTTATGTACACATTTCATAGTTTTTATAAAAGTTATTGAACTATATATACTGTACTTAGATATAGAGCTACACATAGTAAAACATGTTGGTAACAATTGAATCTTTTTATAAAAAAATAGTTAAAATATAAGGAAAACTCGGAAAATTTAATATTTTGTTTGGAGAAATAATTAAAAAGATAAAAATCTTATTCAAGACTGCCACCGTTGCGTATCTACCTACTTAAATGTTTAAGAAGAAAAATCACTTTAAAAATAAATAATAAAAGAAAAAAACATTGTAAGGTATACAGCACTATTTTCTGTAAAGTTTAAGCAAATCATTTTTCTATATTTTTTATTTTAACAATTAGAACTTATGTGATTGAAAGAAAGATTTAAAACAATGAAAGTGAAAAATTTTCATTGATTGAAAGAAAGATTTAAAACAATGAAAGTGAAAAATTTTCAAATTTCTAACAAAGTAACACATATAATGGACTTATTCATTTAAATTTAAACAAAATTATAGTATGGCAAACTTATATATAATATATAATGATAATATAGTTAATATAAAATGGCCATCAATCATTTCCGTTACTGTTTTAATCATGACGCAATTTGAATTTCAGGTTTTTTGGAATTGTTTTTATGGAGATGTGCAAGACATCATTTCATACAATATGAATCATTAAGGTCAGATGGCAGGAACTCGATCATACATAATTTTAGGAGATACTCGTTTGGCCTCTATAAACTCGGAAAAACCGCGATCATGCTTTATCCTAATCTTAAACGTGGCAATGCGCCAAAGCGTCTGAAGACCTTCACCCTAATTTCTAGAAAAGCTGTTGTTTCAGCTAGTATAAATTAACTTACAATCTTCCAACTTTCTCCTGGCTACATGGGATTGATGTATCCGCAATTGCTGGAAATTCGTGGATTTTCCATCTGAACTTCTCTCCATAAGTTCCTCCTCTAAGAAAGACTCGAATGGTCAAATTTCTTCCTGTTGGATGGGGATTAAATTCTACACTTCCCAAGAGTCCTCCGCTATTAATTGAAGCAATAAGTCCTGTTGGAACACTTTGAGGCACTGAAAAATCATCATATCAAAATTAATTTAAAGATTCGATGAACATTTCTTACAAGAATCATAACAAAAAAAAAAAAAAATTCTTGATATTATGTAGCCTAAATACATTTTTTTTTTAAATACATTATGAGAAAAAATTAGAAAGGACATTGAAACATTCTTTCCTGTCGCAAAATTATTTTTTACGCGATTTTCTATGTTAAGTCATGCAAAGTTTTATACAAGCAAAATATTTATTTTATGATTCATCTTATTAATGAGGTAGTATATTTTGTTTTTATCGAGATTCCACTCTGTTCACCAACTGGTTTTTCAACCTTATTAGAATATTTGTGTATATCTTTAACATGGTATCAT
>WUQG02347137.1:0-18509 GCA_011317285.2 Androctonus mauritanicus | reverse complement strand
ATTAAATTTAATTAATGAATTAATATTTGAAAAAACTTTATTAACATCAAGTGTCATCCACTACAAGTTTAAAAAATTTATTTGAATTTGAGTGGATGAATAAAAAGTATTTTATTAACAATTGAAAATTTGAACAAGATATATATAGGGAGAGTGTGAATTTAATAATAGAAATTGAAAAAGGTTGAGAACCACTGATTTAGTCTGTTTTATTTAAATTTTGGGTTCACTATAAGATATGGTAAGACAATTAATACTGTATTGTATTGTAGATTTGGCCTGGGCAGTATGTGGCTCACCAGTTCAAGCATAATTTTTTCATAAATAATTCAGTTTTAATAATTTTTTGTGATTCTCATAATTTTAATATTATGTAAAATCAAAAAATTTAAATAAATAAGTTAGAATATAAATCATAATCATCACAGAATCTGCCATTATACATTTTATATATTATATTACATGCACAGCTAATATTTGCATAAAATTATTTTTCACTCTTACAACTGAATTTGGTTGATTGTGAAATATTGAATTTGGTGAAAGTTTTTAGAGTACTGGTACACAACTACTTTGACTCATTTGATAAGAATGCTAGATGTAGACCCATGCTATCAGTTAAAAACCACTGATAAATGATTTTAAATGTGATTCTCATAGAAAGTTTTTTTTGCTGATTCTTTGTTCAATACAAATTGTTCAGCATTACTGTAGATTGTTTTGGAAAGAGAATTATTTAATATAATGTAAATTATTGATATAAAAATAATTTTTTCATAATTAATTAAAAACAAAGAAAAATTTAATTGTGAATATTAAATTTAGATATTACAATTGCTTCATATTTAAAGTTTTCAATAAACTATCATTATACAATATTATATTGATAATATATTGTTTTTTACTTTTTAAAATACAGAAATAATTTTATTATGTTTCCAATAAAGCTTATAAAATCATTTGTTTTGAGAATAAATTTCTTTAAAATGTATATTGTATCTAGTTATAAGTTTATATTAAATACTATATATCAAATCATTAAAGATGTTAAATATGAAATTATAATGAAACTTCATTATTATAATTCCTGATTCGTAATTTGAGTAAATATGATATGTCCAAACACATGTATTTCAGCTAAATTTATATTTTTCTCATATACATTTTTATGATTGGTGTTACTATATTAATTAATCTAATTTTAATCCTAATAAGGCCTATCTATATTTTTAAAGATTTTGAATTTTTTTCTTTTAAAATTTCTATTAAAATAAATTTTAAAAGACGAAAAATTCAAAATTACATTTAATCAAAATTATATACAGTATTTAGTGTAATGATTAATATTCAGTAGTATATAGTGCATTCTTGATTATTCATATTTATAATAGGAAGAAGAAATATTAATTAGTAAACAAGATAATCCAAAATTTTGCTTAATTTTTGTTTCATATGACTATATTAAATGCTATTATTATTCCATTGGTTAAATGCTTACTAAAATTTCTTTTCGGATTGTCTAATTTTTTTGATTAAAAATTGTTAAAATTCATTTGACAGAAATGAGTCCTATGAACAATAAATGCATAAAATTTTAAAATTATAAACTTCTGTTTATTAAAAAAAAAAAAAAAAAAAATCGAAAAAATATTACTGGCGCCGTTTTATTTTCAGCTACGCGTTAAAAGTGAACTAACATAACAGAATATAATCTGAGACTGATAAATAACTATAAAGGAGAATAAAATTTTCATATATTTAAAGAAAATATTACGACAATGAAACCCTATCTACTATGACAGCTGTAGGTACTGTATATAGTATCTTCTATAAAAGTTGCGATGTAATTATTAACAATATGGGTGCGTTTTTAAATTCGACACTCCATCATTGATGTACATCTAAAATGACGTCATAACAACCCTCGGCAGATACTAAAACGTCTGTTTTTAAATTCAACCCTTGCGCATCAAGATGGCTGGCTATTTGGATGTTGTTCTGTCTTCTGCTGCTAGTCAAGTTTTTAATACCGACGTGGGAAATTATTTTTCCAAATGCAAAAAAATATTTGTTCTGGAACTATCAACAGGCAGTGCATAAACTAATTCTCTAATCTTTAGATTTATTTTTCGCATTGAAGCAGCCATTTTAAAAAAATGACGTCAAAGTCGATATCCACTAACGTCAACTAAACAAATAAAATAGTTTATGTGGTGAGTTATGTTGACTACACCAGTGGACGTCAATGATGAATTTACAAATAGTTTAACGAATATGGTTTATATCACTAATGGAAAGTGTTGAATTTAAAAACATACCCTATAATTAGTAGTAAATGAGTTATAAATTTTGGTCCATTCGAGTATCTTGAAAATGCTCAGTTAAAATCTGAAATAATTGATTGATTATTATTATTGGAAATATATATCGCGTTTTTTGTATGAATAAATGAAAATTATATACCTAAATATTCGAGAGTAAACTGTATTCTGAGATTGCCATGCACTTACAAGAGAGAATTTAATATAAATTACACTGTATTTGAGAATAACAAAATATAATAGAGATATGCATAATAAATGGCAATTTTCTTATTTAAAACTCAATATTTTATATTTAATTCTAATTTAAATGATACTGAAAAAGAAGAAAATAATTTAAAAATATTAATGCTTATTTCCAATTTTTATCAAAAGATGGCGCGATCAGTAAAAAATTTTGTTCTGAAATTTCTCTAACTTCTAGATGTTAATTTGATGCCAGTTTTAAATAGTAAAATTATGTATAAAAAATGTTAATATTAAGTTTGCAAAGAACAAAATCGTTTTCTTAAACTCAATTCTTAAATAATTTTCTTACAAAATTAAGTTCCTATATTTTAAAACATTTGCAATCTTCATATATACAAAATTAAATTAAAACGAGATGAATTCTCCATATTGTTGGCAATCTAAATCTAAAATCTTTATAAAAATGCAATTTTTATAAATATTTTAAATTTGTGGAAATAAAACCCTTTACTTGAAAGCGTATTGATTTGCGTATATATTTAGTAAACCTAGTTAACTTATTAAATTATAAATTATATGCACCTATTAACATAAATAAAATATATTCCAAATATGTTAAAATAAATTTTAAAATGTTGATGTCGAAAACTTTTTTAATATGTAAAACTGCAAAAATTAAATATTGCCTGATTCTAATTTGATTGATGAAAGACGTTAAATGACTTCAGTGATGTGCATTATCTTATTTAGATGGGTTATTACAAGCTTTATCATACTTAGCCGTTCTTTCATTTTCATACATCCCTATATCCAATTGCATAATGCAGTATTTATCTGCATTCTTGCACCGTTTACAACCGAACTAAATGTGAATAAGATGATAAAGATTTCGTAACAGTTTGTATGCTATTTCCTATTCTAATCAACATTAGAATATTGAAATATTTTAATATAATAGGTGCAATATTCAAAAATTTTACAGTTAATAGTCTTCCAATTATTTTGATTAATGATATAAATTATTAGTACTGTAGTCTCTCCAAATCATAAAATACCGAAGCGAAGTTGGATTAGGCCTGCATTCTTAAATGTCTAAACTTACTCGAATTTTCTTTTTTCCTCAAAAACTAATATTTCGTAAATTAAAATCTCCAAACTTTGAATGATTTTCTAAACTATTAAATTTCTATGGCGAACATTTTATTGTGATGGAAATTTAATGATTTAAAAGTTCAGTATTATTTTTATAGCTCTCATGAATGTTAGTTTAGGAAAAAACTGTCAAATCATGACATAACTCTATTATTAAATCTGTCTTGTTTTACAATTATATAATGGATTTAAAATTTAAAAATAACGCATACTGCTTTAGATATAATAAACTAATATTTTGTACTTCATCGAGACTAACTCTACTATTTATAGAGATTTTGCAATTCATATAGAATAATTGCTATTATCTGTTGTTTAAAACTCGTGCAGCAAAAATCGCCATTATTAGTATTGTAACCTGTTAAAATTCCATCCGCGTTTGATTTTTGCAAGAGGTAGAAGTTTTATCTGTTGTTTTAATGTAATCTCCAATAGCCTAGTCGCTATCAGGTATAACAGCATCACAAGTGATAAGATGGAATATTTAATATATACATTTATTATCTGTAATCTCTAAATAATGCGTTTGTAATCGCAAATATAAAATACGATATGTTTATATATAATAAGACAAAAATATAGGTCGTCTATATCTCGTAATTCGCCATGTTTTAGTTCAAATGTTACATTTGTAAATAAAGAACACGTGCGACTTTTCTGAAAGAACAAATCGCAATGATAACATATCCCTTGCATAACAATATCTGATACAAGTGTTTTTACAGGATTCTATGCAAAGAAGCAGCTGCAACTTCCCACTAAAAGTAGCAGATTGCCACTCAGTTTGCATGGATAGCCCTTCAATAATTGGCAGGGTTGCCGGATCTTATTGGAGTGTCACACCTTCCAGATTTCCAATAATAAATAACTAACACTTTAATCATCATAATAATGCTCGTATTCATGTCCTTACTGATTTAATAAAATATTTATATTAAAAGATATCGAGTTGGTACAAAAAGTGTTAATTTTATAATAATGAAAGATAATCTGATAATTTTATATTTAAAAAAAATTAGATATTAAAGCGTTTTGTACTAAATGAAAGTGGCGCCATCTAGTTTTAATATAAAACTGGCTTCCTTTATAGTTATAATAACAAAATTATTTATAAATAGTTAGTTTTAATGATAACAATAATAATGTTACAAAATAATAATTTAGTTAGTTAATCAGAATTGGCACTTAAGAAAAACCAATCGAATATTAACTAATTTAAATTTTCACAACTAGAGGCGCTTTCTCAGTTTCAGTTATTTATTTATTTAATAATAATTAAAAAATTTTGTATTAAAATTCGCTATGATGTATTAAACAAGAAAAGTGATGACATTAAATTTTTTGGCGGATAAATTAAAATATTTTATTTAAGGCAGTTTATATTAATTTTTTTTAAGTGCGGAAACCGTAGAAAATTATCCGTTCGTAAAACAGCATCTCGGTCAAAAACTAATGATAAAAATTTTAAAGATTTATTTATTTTTTTATCGAACAAATTCAAAAAAATGTCCCAGTTAGATAATTAACTATACTGTAAGAAATTTTATTAATTAAATTTAGAGAGCAATTCTTTCGGTAACACAGAAGAGGAGGCGGAGGGGGAAAAAATGTCAAGCGTGGCAGCAAACAACATCCATCCCAATTAAACGAGCTCTCTTAATTTTCTAAAAGGGTGGAATTTGAATACGATGTTAACCATTCACTATCTGTTACTGTTATTTAAAGAATCATCTGCGGACAGTATTAAGATCAGTAAGTCGTTCAAAAGCCAAGATTACGTGCAAGTCTGCTTTTGTAATTATCTCAAACCGGTAATTTCCCTAGACAGATGTTGAACGTAAATGTGAAGGGAAAATGATGATAAATATGATATTTTAAGTGGAATGGAATCGATACTGATGGTTGGCAGAAAGAGTTTAGTCAGTCCGTGCACAGACTCCCTCTTCTGGTGGATGTGAATGTTGACGAAACATCTGCTCTTCCCTCCCATTCGATATGGCTGCCATAATACAATCTACTACCGCTTATCCGGTTAAACTTTACGTCTTCATCTGAACTCTACACTCTTCTCGTTGTATCCGTTTCTCCCCGCGGACATCAGCTCGTTAAAGAAAGACGAAATGTTACATGGCGCCCGACTCCTCCTTTTAGTTTGCCTAATTGAAACGCATCGATTTCTTCTTCCTTTCCGATGGACTAACCGTAAAACCGGTTGTTTTATCGAATACATCTTCGTACGTCTGGATGAAAGATAACCTGTGACCTTTTCGTCACTAAGCAACGTTAAAATCTTTTAATTACAGAGGCTTGGTGTGATGAAGTTAATTAAGATATTAATGTTATAACGGGGAGGGACGGTACAACTGTGCTCGATAATTGCAACCTTGTTTAACTATCACACACAAACTGGCCGATATGCTGCCACACCCGCCGACGCGCATGCCCAGTAATTAAATACAGACAGCCATTGATGTTTCGCTCTGCGCGTAATTTGGGTTCGTAAAGGCGGAAATAAATTTACGCGTCGGTTCCTTTCTTCGTTATTTAACGACCGAAACATCCAGAAAAAAAATAATAAATTATATATATACGAATTACGCCCATCGTAGTTTTTCTTTAATTTGAAAACATAAATATTTATCCGTCGAATGAAATTAAATATTTTAAAAAAACTAATCCCGATACGTAGCATGGCTTAATGCCGGTCACGTGACACTAATAGACTAATTTCGCTTTTCTAATCGTCATTGTTCTGCACCGAATTAATCAATATTTAGGGATTTATTTTTTGGCAGGTTGTACACGAGTTGACCTGGTCCTAACCACGTAATATTCTATGTGAGAACAGTTCCATTAACGTCACTTTTTTTTAACGGTAAAGATATTACAGCGTGCGATAAGAACAGGTGTTTTGGATAATGGTCGGCTGCCTTTGTTCGGGGTCTAAAATTGTTGTGTTGGTAATAATTCATTGACTGATCATCTACTTGACAGTATCTACATATATCACTAGTATCGCTCCGAATAACAGATTTCTATATTTAATTATGCCAGTCGTTTTAAATCGCGTCAACTGGGTCAAACCCGCCAACAGCTATAAAGAAAATTTTTCTTTTTATCTTTTATACTTAATTATCCGTTTAATACCCGTGATGACTTTTAATTAATTAAACGGTCAAACAAAACAGATTTTATTTTGATTAACTAATATATATAAGCATGCAAAAAGCCTGAATTGCGTGGCTCGTTTAAAGTTCGAATCGCGGAAGTCAGTATAAGCGCAAACATCGCTTATTTGATAACTTTAAAACGCCGACATTTGTTTATGATGATATTTATTAATTATTAACAGAGTTATTAACCGAACGCATCCGTCTTTCCTTTCTAAAACTTTTCTATAAAGAACGGTTTTCGGTGTAAACAAAACGATCGTAAGATGATATTTGGAAGCTCCAATGGTGCCTAATTTGCTACATAAACGGTGTTTAAAAATTTATTTTCCGAGTTTGTGTGTTAAATAATTAATATATATTTTAGCTCTCAACTTCGTAATAAAAATTTCGGCTTACTTACATAAATAATTTAATATCCATAAAGTGGAACATATAGTCCAAAAACGAGCGAGACGTCGTTTGTACGTTTAATCTACAACAATCCCGTTTGATAATTTATTTCCCAAATTTCGACATCGTAACTCGGAACAAAAAGCGTACGATGTGTGATAAAATGTTCCACGGAATAGAAAAATCTACTAAATTACATAATAAAACTGCCTAGAGAGAAAGAGAACTCATATTTTGGACAGGATAAAAAAATTTCCCTCAAAAAAAAGAAGGGGGGAAAAGACTTTCGCTGCATAATGGCTTCCTCGGGACAGGAGTTGAAGATAATGTAGCATCTTTCTATCGCTAATATACGCGGGATTGTTTTATGTCATTCGAGTCGGAGCGTAGAAAATACACCCAAAGATTAATGCTTCATTATTTTCTCTGTTGGCTCGGGACTGCAATTTTTTTTCTTTTTCTTTCTTTCTTTTCTGCTCCAAAATTAATACTAGGGGGTTGCTGGAATCTCGTAATGAAACCGCTAATAAATAAACTTAAGTAAATCCCAGTCGGCAACTTAAGAAGGCAGAAAGAAGAGTTAAAAATTAAGAGAAGAAAACATCTTAAGGAAGAAAGCGGTGCGATCCAGTTGTGAAAAATTCTGTTGAAGAGATGCGCATTAAAACCAATCTGCCGTTAAGTAAGGCGGCTTTTTGCTGTCGTGTTTACAATGTTGATATGGTCCAATCGTTTTCTGAACTGCAACATCTACATTTTGTGTGTGGTCTTTTTTTTATTTCTTCTCTGTTTTGTGCTTTCAAACTTTAGAAAAAAAAGAAGAAGAAATGAAGGTACCCAGGAAACGTTTGCCGTTTAAAAAAGAAAAGTCTAATCGCAATAATATGAGTTACATCTGGAATCACTTTGCTAACTCAGAGTGATATGATTAAGTGGTTGAAAAGAAATGAGGAATTAGTAGAGTTAATTTACCACCTCATTAAACAGATTGTAAATCTTCAATTCACTAGGTGACGTGTTTTGCAAGGTTAGCAAAATTTTAAAGAAATTCAATTTATTGATTAGAATTTTTTTTCAATGTAGGCGAGTTATTTATCGATTATTATCTTTTCTAAAAAACAAATACTTGTAACCGAAAACGTTTAATTATTTAATCGGCATTAAATTATCTAATTAAACTACTCCGCTTAATGAGATTTCGGTTTGCCAATGCGTGTTTAATATTCGCGTTTTGATGTAATTGGAAACAGTCGAAAATAATTTCTGATAAAATTTTGGAACGGGCTTCATTCCTTTCCAAGTTGAGAGAGAAACTAAAGAGAAATGATGGAAAGACGAATTAGGAATTAGCCACACAGCTGCTTAAAGGAACGTTATTATCTGAAGGAGAAACAAACCATTAAGGCTGCAGAAGATGGTCCTTGATGTCTTTTACGAGACGATCAAGGCATCTTTAGTAGATCCAATACCAAACATCTCATCTTGTATCTTAACAGTTTGGTACTTTGGTCAATTTTGGCATCCTTTCACTCTGATCTTCTTCCGATATGAAAAATTAATTATCTGACTTGATTGGCGATTCATTCATTCGTTTTTAATCTAAAAAATTTATACGACTATAACAATATTTCGACGTTTACTGGTTACACGTAGAAAAGCTTCGAATTACAAGCTTTCTGTCTTCAACTAGTTTTCTGGTTATTGAAAGAAACTGTTGTCCAGAACTTTAATCAACATCAGTCGTATTAGGGATTAAGGCAAGAGGAAGATATTGATCATTGCAGGATTGATGGAATCCTAGTTGTCTGAATCATTTTACAGTTTAGCATCAATTCTAAATATACCTATTATTTAACCTATTATTACCATTTAAGCTCGTAATTTATTATAGTTCAAACGTCTGTTTATAGCTAGTAAATCGTTCGATAAGACTGTCTATATTTAGGTTCTGATCGAGAATCTCATATTATGTTATTTATCGTAAAAGTTCGCTTCTATTTTTACGCCGCTTATGTTGATTTTTAATCAATTAATGCATTCAAATACGCTGTAATGGAGTTTAAAGGAGTCTAAAGTGCATAAAAAGTAATATTAGTGAGAGATATAGCGAGGATGAGATTAATTGAAGCTTTCTTACAAAAGAAACGTGCATCAGTCTTTAAAAGAAATGAGGAAAAAAATCGTCTTCCATTTTTCATACAGGATCTAAACCTGAATGTTTTCACGGATTTCCTTCCTATATTAATTGATACTGTGATGTTTTATTAATAATTCTTCTAAAAAATTGTTTTAATAGTTTTTCTATAATTTTTATTACTTTTTTTGCGAAAAAACTTTTTTCTCCTTAATAATTTATCCAAGATGTCGTGTCATAGTAAGATTTAGAAGGATTATCCTATGAAACGTTCAACTGGATAGTTTTAATGTAAAAAAATATTTTTTAATTGCAACAGATATTCAGTAATATATAAATGTATATATATATGATATTGTTATTTATATTCACCATATATATAGTGAATAAAAATAACAACGGTTACAGAAAATAATAAGTTTTATATATGGTTTTCAAACTGAAATTGGGTTCTATGGAGTAAAGAATGCGCATCGCTGATACTGAAAAAAAAAAAAAAAGATTTTGATATATTCTGTGAAAAAATAGATAGGATTTGAGATTCGAATGGGTTTTTATCAAGTTAACGAGATTTTTTTTCCGAATATAAATGAAAAAGATGAGAAAATTTCGAACAGTTTTAGTACTTTTACTAACGCGAATTTAGTATTAGAACATAGTGACTGTTGAAAGCGGCTTAAATCAGTTGCTAAGTTAACATTAATAAATAACCTAGTTGATGAGTCACTTTCAAAAGCTACAAAATCAAACCGAATATATTGGGAAAAAAACTGTTTTTTACCCATTTTCATTGAAAATTTTACCGAGATAAACTTTGAATTGATGAATTGAAATAATAAAGTTTTGGATCTGTAGATTGAAAAAAAGATTAATTGCTATCAAAAACAGCTTTAACTAACAGCGCATATTTTTAGAGAACTTGCATACGAATGAACAAATATAAAATTTGTATATTAAAGATATTGCGAATAAAATTTAGCAGAAAATAGTCTGATTCTTTAATACAGTTAAGACATAGCATAGTAGGAATAAAGTTGATAGCTGCATAGAATGTGTTGATCATCGTACTTTTCCGCCAACAAAGCGATTGATCTTAGTTTATTATAGATAAAACAATCACGAATTAATGAATTTTTATTTCCGATAATGAAGATTTAATCTCTAGTTCCAAGTACGCTCAAAGTCTCTTTTGCGTCATAAACATTCAAGGTTGATACTTTATATGCTTTGTTAGCCTGTTATTTCTGATTAAACTGATTCGGATTGTAGATTTTTAACAACGTAAAGAGTAGGAAGAAGTAAACAAGTAAATTGTTAATCCTCACTCGGAAAAATTCGAAAAAAGGAAGTAGAAAGGGTGCGGATGACCGCAAACGCTATCTCCAACCATTGTTTAATTTTTGCATTTTTTTATGTCAGACTAGGTTAACTGTTGTAGGGTATCAAGTTGCACTTGCGACAGGCAAAAGTACATTACAAGAAAATCCTTGCTATCTCGCCGGCAAATTAAGACTCGGCGAAATAAAATTCAATTTAAATCCTCCGTCGGTCCCAGAGAGCGTGTCCTACACGATCAAAATATTCCATTCCTTTTTGTTCGTCAGGTATTAGATTGCTTTTAGCTACGGCATCGCTACTAGATCAAGTAAATGCGGAAATGCACTTGATGAATATGTGCGCTGTGACTCTACACATCGCATCTTTTAATCCCCTGCCACCGTTTCCTAAGGTGTATTTTTACTTCGCTTTTTTCGTATCTGACCAATCCCGTCTAAAGTCGTCCATTAGGAGAAATAATACAGCGACAGTTAGTGGCATGAATCTCTTTTAAAATAAAAGTTTCATTCGTCGTCGTGTTTTTAAGAGCTTGTGGAGATCAAGCGTCTGGCGAAAAGCCTCCGACGGTTGCCAACCAAAAAGTGCGTGTAGCATTCTAGCAATTTCTTTTGTCACCCGGCCACTTTGACGAAAGCCATGCAGAAAAATTCACAAACTTAACATTTTAAACAGATCTGGTGAGATTTTCACCAAAGACATTAGGAAGAATGAATAAGGGATAGATGACACGCTATGCCCTCTAAGCAGGTGTTCTACAGCCAAGGTCCGTAGGATTTCGCGAAATCCCTGTTGCTGCAGGAGCGATTTTCATAAAGTACTTACCATTTACTACTGGTATCACTCTAATGGAAGTAAAAACGGCACCTCTAGGTCATCTATTCACTCGGCTTGTGCCAGTCGCTTGGTGACAGTATCGTACTAATGTTCCCCGTGTGCCACCTTCCCTCCCCGACTCGGATAACTTGGGAATAAATAACGGTGACAATATTTTTACGGTGACCTCGCAAATCGTTTATCTTCACTATAAAGAGAAACGTCCTCCGGGAAAGAAAGCGCCATTACGATCTTCGCTTGACTCCCACTCCTCTGGCCAAAGGGTAGATCCGACCCCGAGATTAAACCAAAAAATAAATAAATAAATAATATAAAAATCTTTCTTCTTAAGAAATTTTAATTCCGTCCACTCAAAATTCTGATGATGATAGTAATGATAACAGTATTTTCCCTGTGAGATTCGTATTAAACGGTATAAATTGAGTACCAAATTCTAGATGGTCGTAGACGAGTATTAGAAGCTCAGTAATTGGAAAGGGGAATTGTCTAGCGTGCCAGTTGTCAGCGATAACGTTTACTAATTAGATTTACTAAAAGTTCAACAAGTACGATAATAGGAATTTCTGTAATTAGTAAAAAAATAAATAAATAAAAATATCGAGTCTAAACTTAGAATCGGTTTTGTTGGCATCAATCGATACGATTCGTTTCGGGGAACACTAATAAGTTAAAAATAAACATTCCACAGATAATTTATACAACTTTCGATGAGTTGGATGCAATCGATAGTCACTTATCGCAAATAAAGAATTCATAAAAGGGTTAATTTAGTAATTTTCGGTAAAGAAAGCGTTGCAAAGTAGCCAGAATCGATTACGATGTTTTGTAAAATCAGAAAAGAACGATTTGGCAAGAAAAGAATTAGAAAAAAAAAGAATATAAGAGAGGAGGAAGGAAAAAAAACTGAAATTTCTCTCTCTCTCGTCCGAAATAACAAGCCAGCTGAGCCTTCTGATTATTTTGCATGCATTCCTCAAGACTTGACGTCGATGGATAAGACGGAGTGGAAAACGTTGAGAATAAATTATCCACAACCTAACGGAGTGACAGTGTCTCTTGTTGCCATGGTTACTCAATGACTTATTGATTGGTAGCTGGCAGCGAAGAAGGGACATTGGATTGGAGGGTTAACGTTAATGTGATCAGGAGAGCAACCGAAGTTTGCTCACCAAGTTATTACTTGGGGAAAGGAGGGGAGGAGATATATACAACCGTATAGATTAGCTATTATTTTTAGATGGCACGGCGTCAAACCGTCAACTTTCGAAAATCTCGCTTCTTAATTAAAATTTGCGCGCATACACGCACACACGTTATGTTTTGACAGGTAGGGAAATTGGAAAGAGAACCTGATGAGCAATCAAAGTTGTTTGTATAGAAAATATGCCGAGATGATTTTTATTTTATTTTTCTATCAATAAACAGTGCAATTTTGTATCCTGTCCGCGTAAACATCTCGCTATTTACCAGATTTTCTTTCCGTAATTGGATGGCGAAGAATTTAAGATTAAACGATATACACCTTTAAAGAGAATGAATTGGGCTTTTAAAGAGGTTTTTAAGAGTGAAAAATAAAAATAAATCGAATATAAATTTATTATCCGCACAAAAATAATATTCATTATTCCGTGAATTTGCATACGAAAACGATTTAAATATTTTAATACCGGCTTAATGGTGCGGTCGATGTAAAAATACCTCTTAATAAAAATTTCCATGTTTTGATGGCTGCATTATTTTATATTTTTTAATATTTAAAGGATTATTTTCCAGCGATTATTTATAATTATTTTAAAAATTTAATTAACACGCCAATTTTACAATATTCTCTTTTCGTGTTCGCAGAGAGATATACATTTCGTATCGAGAAAGATAGAAAGGAAAGCAATAATAATAATAGAAAAAAATCCAATTTGAATTTGGTAGGTGACAAAGAGGAGAAAAAAAGAGAGAGAATGTTTGAAATCCGATAAATCAATTTTTGAATTTTTTAGCCGAATAGAAAATAGAGATTTGGAGTGTCGTTTCGCTTATTAAATTTTTCCTCTTCACCTTTTCGGATGGAGGTTGCAAAACTTAATTGTTTACGTCCATCCAATCGGTAACGTTTCCATTGCCGATAAAGCCGGGAGTTAAGGAAAGTGAGTAAATGAAATCTCACTTTCTCTCGGCTTGTTTACTCGGAAGGAGGTTTTCTGTCGAATCGGGGGATGATCTGAGTCTCGAGTGTGATGTTATTTATGCTTAGAGTCTCGGGGTTTTATCTGAAATTAAAGTGGAAATCTCCGGTAAGATAGAGATTTGGGTTCCAGCCAATATATTCATCGCATGCTACCAAGGAGACCGAGCAAACCCAATACCTTGACAGCAAATGGGAAACGCAGGCAAAATCTGCAGGCTTAAGGCGATGCCGGTTGCTGGAGCTAGCGGCTCGAGAGATGCGGGGCGGCCCATTCTAACGACTCCCATACGGTCTCCAGCCTAAAGTATCAGCCTAACGTTTTCCTGTCTGGCTCCACCAACTCGCTCCTATCATCTACGTATAAAAGTGAAGGCATTAAGGTTCGCTTCTTTCTCTCGCACCTCCAGAGAGTACAGACGGTGTCCTCTAGCCGTCTTCTCTTTTCTTCGTCACATTCTCTGTCTGTCTCTCTGTATACTGTCCGTTTTCCTTCCGGCCGGCTCAGTTTTCTTCCTTTTTAATCGGGACGTTTTAACAGGTTTACCAACCATTCCTGGACCTATCAACCTTACGTCGCCGACACCCATCCAGAATGTTGGGTAAGCTGTCTTAATTTCCCTTTAGACGTAAAACCTTCCGCCATTATCGCCTGCCCAATATTGCCGATATTATCGTTTAGCGAACCGAGCGCCATCTTAAAGCATCCCGTGATGTCATCGATGTGTTAATCTCTTTTGCACTCTTGGTCTGGCTCCTCCTGCGCTCCGGGATTCGAGAGGATGCGGAAGTGACACTATTGACGCAAACACTTCCTATTTTCTCCCATATAAATGTCTAATCGCCGCTTAATGCAATAACTAGGTTCTAATTATACGCATCTATTTTAATTACTCCCGTATAACTCGTCAATATACCTCTTTAAGCATATATTCACCTCTATTCGCTTTTATTTTTTTTATATTTTCTAACTGCACGTCTCTTCGAATTTTTTTTTTTCTAAAACAACTCGATAAACCTGTAGATTTATTAAATATTCACATAATTTAACCGAGCGCTAAAAAAAATCTGTTTATTCATAAATCGGTACGCCATTTTATAATGCAAACTTTATCGACTATTAATGAGAATTAAATGTTAGTTTAACGTAATTGAATATAAAAATCTAACTTTAATTGTCTTTTTTTTTTGTCTTTATATATATATTTATTAATCGAGAACAATTTGAAGTAGTAATTTATTTCTAATTTCTGTTCAATGGTAATTTATTTTTCAATCCAATAATTAAAATCTCCGTTCGGAAATTCTTTATTATAATTATACTTTTCTTCTACAGTCCTTTCCTTGATTATTCAACCGCATCTTTACTTCTTTTTTATTTATATATAAGTTATATATAATTAAAAATTCAATTTATCTTCTACCAAGTTTCCTTTTGTTTTGTTTTTTTTAAATCGAAAAAATTTGCGTAATTAAATTTATCTATAAGCACTAAATCGATACGTTTATCCTATAAGCATTTTAGAAATTGCTGTTTTTGTCACGAATAACTTACATATTCATTGACCATAATTTAAATTTGTTTTTTTTTTTTTATTATTTTATTTTACTTCTGCGTTGAGCAAATAAAAGCAGCAGCATCAACAACAACAATAACAATGTTTAAATTTTAATACGATATTTTAATATGAAATTCAAGATTGTCCAAACAGTTTTTGAAAGAATCAAAGTTAATATTATCAAAGTTAGTAAGAACAGACACGTTTCCGCTAAGAGAAAATTAAGTTTTGGAAGAAACGTGACGAGGAGTGAGACTATGTTGTCTAATATTAATTAATATTGATCTAAATTTTGATGACAGCTAATCCACTATTTTCAAATTTATTAATGAACGGATAAAGAGTTACTTGTATATGACAGAAAAATTCCGGATTATTTTTGAATTTTTTTATTCTCTTCATCTTTTTCGAAGTTGTGATCTCTATTTTTAATTAAGAATAATTTATTTATTTATCTTATATATATGGTACATAATTTACTATAGACATTTTAAATATTTTATTATTGAATAAACTTTTATATAGAACAATATAGCGTCTAGCTTAATTTTTTTATGGTAAGAAAGAAAACATTTCTGAGTTAAGTTTAGAATTAATTTATAATTTTTTTACTGGTGTATAATGTAAATTAGATTCATTTTATAGTTTTATCTGTATGTAAACTGTTTGAAAATATTTTATAAAACTTGTTTTCTTTTTAATTTGTTAATGGGAGCGTCGATGTTTTAGCTTAGTTATTTTAGTTTTAGCAATTATCTCGCAGCATAAACAAAAACTTTTGGATGCATATTTAGTATTAGAGATTAAAATTAGTCTAATACCATTAGTCAGTTTCCTTATAAACTGTTTAAAAGTCAAACGATTGTAACGGTAATGGTAACGTTTTAAGAGATGCTTTTGATATCATCCCGAGATTTTTTCCAGTCTGTTGAACGCTTTCCGGTGTGGATCTCTTTATCAATCTGGCAAAAACTTATTGGGGTCGAAATAAAACTGTTAAAATATTACGAGGAAACAGGAACCCATTCTTAATGACTTATAAGTATATTTTAGTATCTAACATCTGGTCATTTATTCCCCCTCTTGCGTTCCTTTCCAACTCCCCGTGCACTAGAAATGTCTTCTTCCTTCGTTCAGTCCTGGAACGGGGATTTGAGGCTTATATCATCGGCCCACCTAATCTGATGGGGAGGTATAGGAAGGCGTGGTCGCAGCTGGCAATTCCACCCAGCCAATGTTGTCTTAAGTTAAATGAATTTTGCCACACCTCCTGGAAAATCTAGTGATTTTTTTAACTTACTGAACTGCTGTAAAGATAGCAACAACTGCTTAAACCGTAGTTAAAGTTTTGAAGAACAGACAAAAACAGTTAACTCGAAGTTTCGATCGAACCGAGAAAAAAAGAAAGAAAAACTTAAAAGACGAATTCAAAAATTGATAAAAATTCTTAACAAAATATCTTCGCTAATGCTATTCAATTTTTTGCGGGAATCAAACACTTATCTCACTTTCTGTAAATTTTATGACTAAATAATTTTATACATATATATAATTTTACTATCAACAACAATTTATGATATAACAGTTTCTAAAGATTAACTCCCATTTTTTTTCATTCTGATGGATGATTTTTTAAGCATTTTCGGAATAGGCCGAAAGGTCAAACGTTTATAAGACAAATTTAATTCTAAACTGTAATAATTATAACTATGTAAGTGTCTAAGATACATTAATTGGAGTTATAGAAACACGCAGAGTCATATAAAAGCTAAGAGCATCAACAGTTTTAGAATACACGATAGCGTTAAGAACGAGATAAAATAGTTAAATTATATTAAAAACGAAACCTAAATAACTTTATTAATTATTTTAACATCAGGCAATTTCGATTTTCAGTGCTAAGCTACTTTAGAGTCATTCATTCAATATATCCAAATCTAGAAAGTATAAGATTGAGATCGAGTCTTGAAAGGCATCAAAGATAGATTCTATAGTTTCGCTCACCCATTAAAATGTAAATACCTGAAGAGGAGAGCGTAAATCGAGCACTCTGAGAGAAAGAGAAGGGAAAAAAGTGCACTCCGAGGGAGAGCAGATGAAAAAAAAAACTCTACCCCACCCGTCGCACCTGTCCTAATCCTGGGTGGCTAGCGTTCGATAATTTATGGTCCGTGGGAGATTATGTCATCACTTGAGCCGGTTCGTTGACAGGGGTTTACCACTTTAAGCATGCATAATTAACAACACCCCTCCCCAATGCGCCCAACCAAGTCTGTAAAGGAGACGGATAAAGGAGAACTGTCATTGCTAGAGTTGTGTATACATCTCCGGTCGAGTGGAGACGCAACGATCGTTTTTGCATCGGAATGTCTAGCCGACTAGATCATTTGTCACGGGTTAGGTTTTCCTAGTCTAGGCCATCAACGTGGTGAATCCTAATGGTCGATGCCTCGTGACACGCGCTGCAGTACTTAGGATGTCCTGTTAGGCAACCGTGATAAATTAAGGAGTAAACCCTACCATAGGCTCTAAGTGCGTTGTGTCTTCGGACGGAAAATAAATTGCTTTCCCTTTTATATATATATATATATATTTCTGTGATGTTTTGTTTTTATCTCGTCTGATAAAGAATTCATCTCTTTTCCCTCTACGTTTATTTAATGGTGATTTAAAACCTTTCGCATAATCCATCTTATAATTGAGACAGGTTGTACTATCTTTAGATTCGCTCTATTAAATAAATTTATCACATTCCGTGTCCTAGAAGTAGTCTACACTCTATACAGATTTTTGGATGTATTTTTTTTTAGAGAAATTTAATTGTCGACTGAAATAATTATAAGGAACTAACTCCATTTTTTAAACATACAATAAATACGCAGATAAATATCAAAATTTGCGCGATTTTTATCCGAATAATGGATTCCATTCGCAACTGTTCTGGAGAATTAAAAACTCGAGCATTTGACGAGTGAGCGATAATTTTAGATTTAAAAAAATTTTTTTAATTTTTTTTTTTGTTCTAATTCTCCGTAATAAGTTTATTAAAAATATGTTTGAAAAACCTGAAAGAGAATTAAATTTTCCGTAGTCAAATTTGTAAAAACTGAATGAAGAAAAGGAGGGCCAAATATTGACACAGTTTCGGGAAAAATTGCCTGTATTGTAATTAACTGAGTTTAGGAGAGTAAAAATCTGTCTAAAGACAAAAGAACTGGCGTAGGTGACGTCATAGGGGCT
>WUQG02347026.1:0-18510 GCA_011317285.2 Androctonus mauritanicus | reverse complement strand
TATAATTTACATAAAATGATATTACATAAAATGATATTACTAAAAATCCTTTTATTAATGATGTAACCTTTAGCTAGATTAAAGAATGCATATATTTGAAATTATTTTTATTAATTATGAGAAAAAGAATATAAATAAGATATATGAAACTATGCATAAAAATTATGTAAATAATCATCCTACTTGAGAATAAATGCTAATAATTATCCTACTTGAAAATTAGTTTATAAATTTATATGGCAAGAAGAAAACTATTATGTGTATATGATAATTCTTCAAATTCATTAAATGTTAAATTGAAAATAATATAAAACAAGCATATATATTTAGCTATTTCAAAACAAATTTTTTAATTAAGTCTACTCTTCAAAAAAAATTTTAAATTTCATAATTTTGCTAGATTTAGTAATGAATACATATGCAAATGTGGACAATTTATAAATTAGATTCATATAATCATATGAAAAAAATTTATTTTATAGCTTCTGACTAAATAGAGTCAGAAGCTATAAAATTTGTAAATATATAAAATGTCAATTAGTATTTGATTTCCTTTATTTAATTATTATTTTACTTTGTAGTAAAATAATAATTTAATTATTTAAAGAATTTGATTTTATTTATTAATAATAATTAATAAGATCAAATTTTTTATTCTTAAATCTATTATATAAAACTTAACAGATCAAAAATTATGCAATTTTTACTGATGAATGATCTTGATACTTTGAAAATAACTTCAAAAAAGAAAGCTGAATTGCTAACTTACTTAAACTTATATATACTCAACAAAATAATTGAAATTTCATTTTTCAATAATATATGGCACCTAAATTGCCAGACATCCTAATATTTGTGTCCATTTCAATTGCCTGTTTTGAACAAAAAAAATTTTATTCCTTTAAGTTGAAATTCATATAAATCATTATGTACTTATTATGGTAAAATTAAAATCATGGACTTTACGTATATATGGTACATAGTCTATCTATAATACTGAAAATATACATATTATGATTGTTATTACATATATAAAATATGCATTATATTACAATAGATATTATCAGAGCTTTTTTTTTTTAATAAAAAATTCAATTTCCAATAATCCTTACTAGCTGATTGTGTTTAATAGACTGGTCACATGCCATCATATCCAGATTTTTAAGTGTCAAACTCCATACCAGCACAAATTAAAAAACCTAGATGATATTATGTGTATCAATATTTATAACTATTGTTAGTTAATCATTAGACTTAAAACTAATGGAACAAAAAGAAATCATTCATTAATGCAATACTATTATTCAGATTGATGATTTGAAAATATTTTATATCAGAATTTATATAAATCAAATTTGGATTTTTCTAATTTATGCAAATGAAACATTTTTATAAGGTATTTATGAAGAATCTGTCTTTCCCTAACATTATTCTAAAATACTAATGATTATTTTATATTGTAATTAATGGTTTTCATCCTGTGATCCCAGATATTTTTAAACAATCCTTATCCTAGGATTATGACTTCTAATTCCCAGATTTCAGGATCTGGGATTGTTTTATAATATTTATTACAACATATAAATATCTATTTGTTTAATTTATTATATTACAGACATTAACATTACTTATATTTAAAAACTTGTCATATTTTCATAATATATTAAAACATTTTATTTACATTAAGTTTAAAAATTATTTATTAAAGTATTATATGATACAGAAATATTGCATTAATTTGATTAAAAATATTGGGATCAAAAAGTCTTTATTCAATAGACAGATCTCCAATATTGCCATCTGTCAATTTATCATATTTTTTTTAGTTAGCAGTAATTTATGTATGCAAAATATAAAATTTGCAATATTAATTACATAAAAGGAAAATGAACTAGAGTTATCTCTATGTGTGAGTTTAACATTTAATAAACCAAGGAAATATACTAATTGTTAGTTATAAAATACTTGTTAACTAGAAAATTTTTTTATAGATATAATATGGGTTTTTTTAAAATATCAATTCTAAATTAAAATTGCATTTTATAATACATAAAATGTCTAATGGTCCAGCAGATAATGCATCAAAAATTTACATATTTTGCTTAATATATATTATAAAATGATAGAACTTTAGAGAACCAAGTGCTAATTAGTTTTGTTTCAAAAGTTTGAATGTAAAAACTATCTTATTTTCTGCTATTAAATTTTAATCTTGATGTTATAATGGGACTAATTTAATATTTTCATATCAGATTTGCAATAAAATTTGCATAATTTTCCATGTCTATGTTTTGATGTATTAAAAATGTGTTAAAAATAGGGGAAATTACATGAAAGCTATTATATGTGATGATTTATAATTACGGTATTTTACTAAATCAAAAATGAAATTTCTTTTATTTACTAATCCAAATCTTAGGATTAGAAGAAGAAAAAATAGCAGGAGTGAAACCATAATTAATAACCAATATTTATTTATAAAATTTAGCTTCAAAATTTTTGATCTAATTTTCTCATTACAATGATTTTGAATTAATAATTTCTTTGATACATTATTTTTTTAAAATTTTAGCAATACAGTATTTGAAATCTAGCATGAAGAAAGAAGTATGTTCACAAAATGCAAATGTTCATTATATTTTTTTTATTATAATGTTTAGAATTATTTTATTTGATTGTTTTTTCTAGACTATTATAAAATGAAAAGAAGAAAAATACTCAAATCTTTTAGCAAGAGGATTTGAATGTTTGGGAATTTTTAATATTTTAAAATAAAATCTACAAATATATAAACAGTATAAATTGCCTAATAAAAATTGAAAAGTAATTTTAATTAGATAGCTTAAGCTCTTATAGTTTTTAAAATATGACAATATTTAGTAAATTAATAAAATTATTAAAAAAATTTTATCATATTTTAAAAAAGTTTAGTGTGGCTTGTTTGTGTTGTTAATGATATTACAGTATATAAAAATTCATAATTAAAAATATCAGTAATTATTTTGTTCTTTAGAACATTAATGTTAGAATCTAATGTTCAATTCATAATCACACAGTTTTAACAAATTTATCAATAAGAAAATGTTGGAATGACAATATTTGTTAAAACAAACAGGTGGAAAATATTCAAATGTAAATTAAGAAGAGAAAAAAAGGAAAAAATACATAATTTTAACTTTTTAATTTGTAGATTGATTAGTACATGTGAAATTTGATAGCTATAGATACTAGAGACTACAAATATCCAAACAATGCAATTTTTGAAATATAATAATGATAATTGCAAATTTATATGTTCTTTCTTGTTTTAATATGCCTTTGCTAATTCAAATCAAAATCACATATTTCAATTAAATCAAAAATTACTGAAAATTACTATGTAGAAAAATTCAACATTTTATTTAAATAAAATTTCTCATTTATAACAATTTTATTATTCAGGAAATATGCTCCTAGAAAGAATTTTCTTAAATGCAATACATAAATATTGTAAAACAGCACTTATTACCCAAATTGTGACAAAATCAGGATGACAAATCCAAGGACAGGTCAGTGAGCCTCACAGTGAGATAAGTCAAGGCCATTAACTGTCTGCCACAGTGCATCTACCTACTACCTGAGTCACCTGATGAAGATAGGAAGGAAACAATGCAAAAAATGCATTGAATGAATTTTGTGTATATTAATGGTCAGCACATTAACTTAATGATGCATGTCTTTATCCTTTTCACAAAAAAAAAATCAATATCTCAATGAAAAACTTATTCTGACAAATCATATCTGATCACTTTGAATTTAATAAAAAAAACAAGGTGCCAGTTTGTCTATCTTCATTTAATAGGTCACATTCATTTTTATCATCAGTATTTTTGTAAATAAGCATGCAAAGAATTTTTTTGTGTATTTAAAAATATCTTTTAATTTAATTAGCTTTCTATATTTCTAGGATTAAGAGAATACTTTATATTTAAAAAATATTTTTTTAACAATATTTTTAAATGTGAAATTAAAAATATTTCAAAACTGTGCATGCTAATTAGTTAAAAATTCAAAACTAAACTTATTTTGGCAGTTAATGTTAACTAACTGCTAAACTAAAATTTTAGTTGAATTACTTCTCTTTCTTTCATTCAAAATGTATCATTAGAACTTTTGTAATCATATATTAATTTCATCTACACTGTTTATAAACTAATCATTAATAGAATTTAAATTATGCTAACTGAAAAAAATAATAAAATTAGCTAAACTCATAAGCAATCTTTTCTTCAAATATACTGAATCAAAAAGCGTATTGAAATTTTATTTACAAAAAAATTATGTTGAATTCTATTTAAATTGCATTATATAAAGTGTCCTATTTTGTAAGCTTGCTTAAAAACATTTATAATTTGAAGTTTTTAGAAAACAACTTAAAAAAGCCTGAAATTGGAATTAATAAATTATATAGACCCATAAAAGTTCTGTGCTAATTACAATAAAAAAAAATATCTGTTTTATAAACAAAATTAAATAAACATTACTATATTTAGTAATCCAAATTATATTTATATGAAAAATCAATAATTATTGTATTTGTAAATAACTGTTACATTTAATTTAATATAAAATGTTGTATACAACATTTATATTAAACAAATGACTTATATGTATACTATATATTCATTTTGCAAATATTTATGTTATAACAAAAAAAAATTATGAAAAATAAAATCATAAGTTATTTTTATTTAGATTTTTTTTTGTGTGTGTGTGTGTGTGTGTGTGTGTGTGTGTGTGTGTGTGTGTGTGTGTGTGTGTGTGTGAATATTACCTATATTTTATATCAAATAAATTTTTCAAAGAAAATAAAATTTACTTAAATTTTCAAAGAAAATTTAAATTTCAAAAGACATTTGAATCTTGAAAAACAAAAAAAAAAAAAAGACTAATTTTCTTAAATTTTCAAAGAAAATTTAAAAAAATTTTTTTTTTCAAATTAAGACTAATTTTCAGATCAAAGTTTTACATTATAACTCAAATATTGAATGTTTTATATTGTTTATATTATGAATAAATATTTAAAAATAAATATATAGTATATGGATCATAATAAAACATAAAAAATGTATAGTCATAATGAAAATTAAAACAAATGCTAAACTATAGGCAGTATTTCACTGTATGTAATTTCTACGATACTTGTAATTTCAATACTCTAAAAAATTTTAAAATTTCAATTTAATTAAAAAATAATTTAAGAAAAAGTTCACATCCACTATTAGTAAAATGTTGAAATTTATAGAAAAATATCAAATTGACTTTAAAAATTATTGTAAGTCATGCTAAACAGCTGGAATTAAATTTCCAGCTGTGTACAAAGTCAATCATTTATGAAAATGTTTATAATTAAAAATTAATTTTGAAAAAAAAAAAAAAAAAAAAAAAAACTTATTTTATATAATATGGATCGTAACTAGAATTAAAATATTTTAACATATTTTAGATGACAAAAATAATTGAAAAAATTATAAACAGACTATGTCACATTTATAATATTTAGCATTCTAAAGATCAATATTTTAATGCATTTAAAAAAATATATGCAAAAATATATATTTTGCTTAAATTTTTACTGATAATAGAACAAAAATATAAATTTTCTATTAAATATATTTATTACTCCTTTTAACATATCGTTAAATTATTTGAAAATATATATTTTGATTAAATTTTTATACATAAAAATCATCAGAAATGGAAAATTTCTATTGAAATAGAAAAATACAAAGTATGAGTAAGTAACATTTTACTAGTAATCCTAAACATATTAAAAATTATTTAATTTTCAGAATTCCAAACAATTTAAACATTTTAATAAATTAATGCAACTTTATTATAGTCCTAATATTAAAACAGTCATTTGAATTTTTGAAATAATTCAATTATGCCAATCAATTTAGATGATAATGTTGTTTTGAATGCTGTCAATGAACTGCATAAAACTAAACTGCTTGTTTACTATTCAATAAAATTTTTCAAATTAAGCATTTAAAATTTTTAAAAAATTTTTATTCCTAACTAAATAGTAAAAGACCTTTAGCTGACTTAAGGGTAAAAAAGAATCTTTTTATTCCTATTTTCAAAAATATAAAAATTATAGTAAGTAAAATATAAATGATATATATCTTATAATCTTTGGCTAATTTACTTCTCAGAAATTTAAAACAATTAGTTTATAAAAATTATTAAATTACAGTATTATTTCATTTACCAAACCAACAAAAACTGTCTTAACAGTATTTCAGTTTAAAGTCTGTTTCATTTCCAGAAAATCAAGTTGCAGACAAAATGAATATTGAAAATTTTCATATAATTGGTTTTAATACAATTTCTATCCATTTTTGCATCATGAATTTCATTATGTATAAATGATTTTTAACAACACATTAAGATGTTGCCATCTTCAAAGATAAAAGCTGTGGATATAATAAATTTCAAAAGACTGAGTTTTAAAATTTTCAATAATTGATAAGATGATTAATTGAGAAATTCAAAGAAATTTCATATATTTTTTTAAATAAATAAATAAATACTGAATTATTAAATTTTCAATGTAAATAGACTGATATGTTTACAGAGAAAAATATTTCTAACATTCTTCAAAACTTTTTAAATAATCTATTATCATTAATTTTTAAATAAATAATATTGTTATATATAAATGATGAAAAACATTTTAAATGAAGTGGTGCATATCCTTTGATTATGACTCACCAAAAAACAAAAGATGAAACATCAATAATTCCATTCAACTATGACTATTACAACTTGATTGCAATGTGAACAGTTTCAGATGATTTATAAAAAATATTGTTAATTGCAAAAAAATTGGTTAGATAGATTATCTATCACAAATAATTGAACTCTTAATGGATAGATAGATTATATTTAGTGAACAGAATCAAGTTATTAATCAATTTATTATAGCAATTTTATAAAATATCACATCTTGAAAGATTATATATATAGTGATCTATGTAGTATTTCACTTTTCAATGAATACAGCACTCAGGATACTCTGATGGAAAAGATAACAGATTGCATTTAAACTGAGAACAGATTGCATTTAAACTGAGATCAGTTTGTGAAATGAAATGATTCAGATGAAAAACAAGTATCAACACTTATTTCTATAATAAACTGATAAAAATTTCTGATGATAATTTCAACAAAATGCTGTTCAAATGCCACACACACACACACACACACACACACACACACACACACAATCTTAACACCAGATGTTTCATTGAATCTATCTTTTTTTTTACGAAATGTTACATTAACCCTCTGATTTTTTATTCAACACATCTTTCTCTAATGTTTTGTCAAGCATTAGCTTTTATTATTATTTTTTAATAAATTCCTGAAATTACTTCGTTTGCTGAATGGGAGAAAAAAAAAGCAATGAGAGGAGTTAACATTTAAAAATAATTTTTTCATTCATTAAAATAAAAAGAATCCCTCTGAAACACAAAACTTTAATTAGTTTAAATTTCAATAGTTTAATATTGAATAGTTGCTATCTGATACAAAGAGTAAATTTAAGATAAAATTATATTAAACAATTTTATTTTCTCAAAGTATTTTATGTATCAGTGTAATCTCAAAATTTTATTCAGAAAACAAAAAATTTAATTTTCATTACATGTTCTGATATTAATTCCTGAATGTAATCAAAATTATTATTTAAAAATGTTCTCATTTTAAATTTAAATATGAGCCCTCGTTCAACATCATCTACAAATGATTTGGAATGCAAAAATTTTTAAATTCCAGATCAAAGAAAATAATTTGAAAATATTAAAAAGAATGATAAACAGTTGCATAATCGCTTCCTGCGTTATTATTATATCAACTAACCGATTATATTTCACTTATGTCACTAGTTATTGACGTTAAGTATTTTGTGCCTTGACTTCCTAGTGCCTGTCTATATTTGGTAAAGATATTCAAGAATATTTTTGCGACCCGGACATAAGTTGATTAAATATGAGCAGCTGTACCTTGCAACATGCTGCGGTAAGCTCCATCGGTAACAGCAAAGATGTGGGGTGGTACCTCGTGCCTTTTCTTTCCTTTGTATAACTCGATTACTTTTTCTGCATAGATGGGAAGCTTCTTGTAGGGATTAACCACCACGCAAAATAATCCCGAATATGTCTGGAAAAAAAAAAAAAAAAAATAGATAATTTATATATATAGTTAAAATATCAATTTTTAAACTATGATACTTTCAATTTTTATCGATTAAAAATATTAAATATTTTAAAACATTAAATTTGGAAACGTTCCAAACAGACAAGCAAAATGGAATAAGTTGCTCGTCGATGTTTTTTTACTTAATTTGAGAAAGAAAACGGGTTATTTTCTGTATGCTGAGTAACACAGTAATTCCTTGCATATTTATTCCATCTTAACAAGTTTATGAGCAACTTTTTCAGTACAGTTCATCTATCGCTGCGTGCTGCTTATGTAATGCACGTTTCTCTCCAGACTGATATAGCCACTTGTTAGAGCGGTAGGTTACTAGATAATGCAAAATATAGCTTAAAATTTGAATGTTTAAAATCCGATAAATGTGCTACATAACTTGAAATATTTTTATGTTATTAAAATATATATATATATATTAAATCGAATGGCAAAAGTTTCGGGTCAAGGCATCCTGACATCTATTAGCCTTAGCAACAAAAATCCATTGGATTAGTTGAAGTCTGTTGCAATCAATGACCATTGTGTTACCGTCATCAAGTGCGTAAGTCATTCACCGAATGCCTTTTAATGGTTTCATCGGAATTCCCAGCATAGTTGCCCTTCCGATACATAAAACTTCTTTTATTCGGTAATTCTGCTTTAATAGTTAGTAAGAGATGCTATTCTGCTATATACACTTTTAACTTTATTACGGTAAATAACGTTTTCTTTCGGCTCACTTAAAAAAAACTAATTGATCGTCAACTTTACAATGGTAGTAGAAATTAGTCTATTCACCGACGATGAAAAGGCAATGATAGCTAAACCCATTAACTCATAACAATAGAGAAACGGCTATTGGTAAATTCGTAAAAATTGCCGCAAAGTAAACAGTCATAAAAAAAAACATTCTTCTTTATGAAAACTTACCGAGAAAAAGCGGAATTAGTTCGTGTAACGCAATAGCTTACAAAAATATTTTTGTTAAAACTTCGATTAATATTCAGTGTATCGAATTCTTTATTTGAAAAAAAAACTCTTGTTTAAATATAGACCGTTGAACCTTTTCATTTTTGTACGCGCGAAAGATTTATTACTTCAACAGAAGATCATTTGAACTAGTTGAATCTGACAATCTGTCGATTCTTTTTTTTTGCGGTGACATTTTTGGCACGCTTTTTAACTGGTTATTTTACTACTTAGCCGCCTTTTCTAAATCTACGTTACACAAAAACCTATTTACTTTAGCGTGCCAGTAGACGGTTAGATTCGTGACAAATCGGCTATCTATCAACCTGGACCGTATCCAAACGTATAAAATAAAAATTTAAAACGTTAATTTTACTCCATCTTCGTTATTTCCCTTGACAAAATAGGTTTGGAAGTTTTATAGGAAGAGATTTTTCTGTTTTCTTCCAGGATATCCTGGATAAATCCGGTGAGACTTCCTCGCGTGTTTAGAGGAAGGGTAGCATGATTTTGCTAATTTTTTTTTTTTTTTTTTATGGGAGTGCAATGTTGGAAAGACAAATTCGCCGAAAACATGACTAAAAAAAAATAGTTGACCCATGACACGTCGAGTTCTTTAGTTCTATAGGTCAATAGACAAAAACTTATGGAATGAAGGCGCCTGGTTCTCCTGCGAGCCGATGATTTACTAAAACAAGATAACATCCCCGTTTGACAGGTTGGAAGTCGACCAGTCGAGAAAACAACTTCCACTTCAGTAACGGTTAACATCTACGTCGGACGTCGACAATTCGATACTCTAAATGCCATTATAACTGACGTCATTGGTGAGCGTACCCGATGAATTAAAAGTAGAAATTATCAAACACGCGATGTCATTCAAGAACGGAAGATTATTAAAACGAAAGTAAAAAAATTTAATCAAAATCGCATTTATCAATTTAAAAAAAGAAAAATTCTAAATATTCGGATTGTCAATCGCACATTGACGTCATCACACTACTCCGGACGATTTGTCCGCAAAGTTTGACCTTTTATAGTCGGATCCGATGCGATAAACATCCGCTTATTTCTAGATTTCGCAACAACAAACGGCTATCGCTTCATTCAAAAAATACTCTATTTGGTATGTTACGAACCAGACTTATCTATACCGGAGTTAGATTCCTTTATTAGAAATTCCACCTGTTCTATTTTCCTGACCTGGACGAAAATCAGACTGCTGTCGCCATTCCGACGACGCCCAATTCGAACTTTTTTCTTTAGTCATCATCTTATAAAAGTATAGTAATTTTTTTTTCCTTTCTTTAAAACAGAAAGAAGTAATCGTGATTAAATAAATAAATAAAAAAATATATTTAATTTCTAAATTGCATGCAGCAATTTTAAACTGTTTTCGCTTTTTATGACGATTTCCATTCGGAAGAAAGCGTTAAAAAAATACAGAACACCGCCCGCAGTAAAAGATCTTGATGAATATTTACCATTAAAACTGAGCAGATATATTTTTTTCATCGGCTAGAATTTAAAAATTTATCAAGAGTAATCAAAGTATAATTTATATTTTAATATATCAGCACATGTCTCATTATTATTTTAATTTAAAAAGTAATAAATTTTCTCGACTGCACTTGCATAAATAAATAAGTTTTTGGGATAAACAAACTCTCTATCTTTCTTAAGATGTTTACACTTTTAAAAAATTTCATTTGAAAAATTTTTAAATATTTCACAACTGCGAATATATATACGATTTATCTTTAATGATTCTGATAAGTTAAAAATTTTTTGATACGAATTTCCTTTTTAATATTTAATTATTATTATTATTATTATTATTATTATTATTATTAAACCGTCAAGAGAAAGATAAATCCACGAATACATTCTCCGTGGATTATAATTTAAAATTGATTTAATGCTGCAAAACTGGATAATAACAGCTTTGGAACATTAAACTTGGAGTGGATTTTAGCAGTTATCAGCAGTAAAAATAAACCAACTGCCGCAAACTTTTAAAAATGTAAACGTTAAAAATGGTACTTACGTAAATAAGGCCGGAATAATATCTGTCTTTCAGATTATGTAGGACGGATGCTTCGTTGAGGCAGGTGAGTTCGGCCATGTCCTCTACCTTATTAAATTTAGGTGGATTCATTTTTTGTACATCATCCTTGTTAACCAGGCATCTCTTTCCAGTTTCCACAACCTCCACTTCCAGCTCGTCCGCCTTTTCTCCTTTGATACTGGCGGCAACAAAACCGTGAGTTTCGTGCGGTATCCATATTAATTTCTTCGAAGTCCATTCGGCCTGTGCCGTCGGATCGTTGACCACGTTTTTATCTACAACCAAATATTTCAATTCGGGATTGTTACCGACATCGAAATTTGACGTCTCGGCGGCCATCTTGAATTCAATCTCCCGTAATACCGGCTCTTTTATAAACGATAATGACCACCGGCCGACAACACTCGACGTTTGCTACTTTAATAATACGAAATGTGTACCTCCACAAGCTTGCGTTGGACGAAAAAAAATGTACACGGCGGAGAGAGAAACTGTCTTAGCTGTCAAAGCAGTTCCATCTAAGACCATAACCCGGCAACGACTGGTCACCGTAGCAACCGATCAACTTCTCTTAGTAATCCAATCACGTGACTCTGCCGCCGTTGTGACTGTGGCTCCGTCTGGCAAGAGAGCATTATGTGACTCATCGCAACCACCATATTTTTATTTTAACGAATTAATTTAATGAACGTTAACTGCATGGATTATAATCATTAATAAAAATGGTTATAATTAAATGGGATTAAATTAATTATATATTTTTTATGGTTTTAAATTCGCAATTAATAAAATAGCAGATACAAATTTTACATTATGACGTAACAATTTTGATATTTGCAAAAATATATTTTTTTCTAGAAAAATACGCGTGCGGTCGGAATCTATCGCGATTCTAACGCGTGTCCCCAAAATGTTTATTTTATTTTGTAACTTTTTTTAGAAAATTCTCCTAGTTTGTTTATACTTTCTGAACGTTTGGCAGAAAGTTTGTTGAACCGTTTTGCTATCAGGTAGGAAAAAGTCGATGACGTACATATATCCTGTCGTTCTTAAACGGAAGTCGAAAAGTTTTCGCGGACAAGGTTTGGTCTAGAACAAAGACAACATAGTTGCCGAGTGACGCGACATTGCACCTACGCACTTATACACATCTTCGATCTCGTAAATCACCGTTTACAGTCGCATAAAACCGTGTTTCGCTACATACACACAAAAAAAAAACATCGAATATCCATTACGTTTTCTATCCGTCTTTAAAGTCTACTGACGCAATACCGATACATTTTGTATCGTCGGCGGGTATCAAATTCTACAAAAAAACGACATTAATTAATGCTCCAGCATTTAAAAATTTCCCACTTTGCATATAATGCGAAAAAAATTCCGGTTACAAAGCAGTATATTGTTTGTTTAAGAACGACAGGTTGACGTTTGTCATTTTATCCTATCCACTTATTATTTAAGTTTTTTTTTTTTTTTTTGTTTAATCTCCCGTCTCTCTCTCTCTCTCTTTTCGCAGTTCTACAGTTTCATCTTACAGATTATGACCTTGGAAGATGGAGAAATGTTTAAAAGATTTAAAACAAAACAAAAATAAAGAAGTAGAATTGTATTTCCAAGTAGAGTTGATTGATATTCTCAGAAAGCCGACATGTATACCCTAACCATTTTTAGTCATCGATTATTAATTTAGGCTTGTGAATATTCGAAGAAAAAGTGGATTTCCGTACAGAATAGTTGTTACCACAACGATACGATGAATAACAATCAAACAGGTGTGTAGCATACAGTTCGGTTTCCGAAAACCCGTGTAAGAGACACTTGCGAGTGTACTTTTTGTGTGTTTCGTACAGTTGCACACCTTTTACATTCTTTTTGCTCCACGAATGAATTATGTAAATTACATAAATGCAATAAAATTAACCTGTTAGTCTACATTTATGTAAATGCATATATTTATAAAGAAAATAACTGCCACTATTACAGCAGAAACATAATATATGTAAAAATCATGTATCGCATTTATTCGCCCTACTTTTTTACGCATTTTATATCTTGCATTTAATTCAAACTCTAGAAACTTTTTCTAGACTCTTTAATAGCCATCATACTTCGACATTAACGCGTATTAAATGCCACCGCTATCGATTTAAATAGAGCAAATGTGTGCAAAAAAAAAATAGAAACAAAAATCCCTTGTGTCATTCTGCATCATCAGTGGAAAATCCAAAATCGTTTTTATCTTGTAGCACGTTTAGCGCAGTAATTACTTATTATTTCTGTATGCTATGTTGTTTCACACACAGCTTAGTTTCTCAGTCATCAAGGATACAATTTCGCTTTATAATGAGAAATGTGCACTTATTAGAACAAAGAAAAATGCTAATTTGTGATTTTCTAACTAAAAAAAATTTATTTCTACTCTCATAGAATTGATGGAATAACGAAATATTTTTTTAATAAAGTTATTTTCATTATATGCATTAATGGAGTTTTCTCGCATTCAATTTGGGATGTTTACTGCTAAATTTATTAACAGATAAGTTTCCATCTCGTCTACGTCATTTTTTGCACTAGAAAAACGTTTGCAGAAGGCGCAATTTCGGTTTAAAAGTGTTTCAAAGTGCATTTTTCTATTTAATAAATTGCATATCGGGCTTTTGTCTGGATGTATAATTATTTTCCAGAGCCAGAAAGTCGGCATGGATGTTTTAACCTGACATAGTTCTCCTTTAACTCGAACTGTGCCCGATTTCGACACTCAGCACCTCATTGTCAAAATTATTAAAAACATATCTTTAAAAACAATCTGCTTATGCGATTTTAGAATTATTAAATTTTGGCCTAATTTAATTACATAACAAAACGAATCAGTATAATTTTTAAAAGTTCAATGTAAAACTTTTGTTTTTTTGTTTTTTTTTAATTAACAACGATGCAAAATTTGGGACAAGATTGATTGGCGACTTTTAAACATCTGCAAATTTTACATTGGAAAAACTAAATTGCGTTTGAAACTACTTAAATTCTGCTTTATACTATTGTGTCAATCAGTGATAAATGCATATTAAACAGATAAAAGTATTGCGAAAGTCGAGTAGACGTTTCCGGATTTATTTTTAGCAACTTAATTTATAGAAAAAAATCTAATATAGTAATTAAAAAAAAGAGGAGAGAGAGAAAGGAGAGAATTCGCGATAAAGATCTCAAAGAATAAAATAAAAATAATAATAATAATAATAAATTCTGCATATCCTCAACCACTCCTATTAAAATTCTTCCGTTGACCTTATTTTTAAGATATTCAAGTAAACCAAACAAACTGCCGTTTGTTGTGTTATAACCCATTTACATTGCGTAAAGCATTACGTATACGTAGTGACGCGATCACAATGATTATCAAAAACAGCCAGACCATGTACGGTAGAGAAGTTGGTGAAGACAACCTGACGCCTTTGAGTCCAAAGAGAGGAAAAGGGGATGGATTAAAAAAAAAAAAGCTTATAAAGAGGTCAGCAGCGATATAAAACAGCTTTGCTTAATGCAATTGAGGCGTGGCTGTAGTGCCGTATTACCACTTTCCTCTTTAAATGGCTCCCTCCTTTCTCAGATTAATTGGTCGATAAGTGATTAATGGCCAGTTTGCATTAACATACGGTATATACAAGCTGACCCCGTCTGTGACACGATTGAGCTTTTGTACGAGTATATTCGTTTATTTTAATATAGATCTAAGAGAATACGTGTTTAAGGTCAGATCTGCGATAAAAAGAAGGAAGTTTGGAAGAGTGCTGAAGTCCGAATTTGGTCGAAAACAGAAACGTGTTCTAGTTTATATATATATATGCGAACATCTATTGGAGCCGGAAACGGCATTAGTTTTATATGTAACATATGGTGGAGGCGGAGTAACACGTTATAAAACGGTAGCTGGTTTTATCTGTGAACATTTTTCGTTATTTAATTGTGATGCTAGACCAGTTTGTAGCGTTGACTCTCCTTTTATTCTTGAATTTACGTACATATTGAGATAGTCATACGAAGGCGGATATAGAAGTTTTTCTCGTAGGCATGTGATTGATTAGACGATTTAAATGATAACCGTTCTCGGCTACTTGTTAATAGAGTCAAACACAAAAAAAAATGTGTTCCCAGGTCGCCGATAAAGTTGGCACAACCTCTTGTATATTAAATTAATAATTATTCTAACTATGATGTCTGGTAGATAATGACGATCGTAAATTACCATCTATTACAGAATTATTGGTGGTCTAATCTTTTTGATGGTGGGTTGGTTATCGTTCATTGTTAACGATCATGGTTTCATATATATATATAATATGCACTGACATTTAATTATATTTAATAATTCTATTAAATATAATTACATTTAACAGTATTCAATTCCGAAAAAAATTTATTTTATATAAATAAAAATATTTTATGAAGCGTTTCCATTGGTTTGAATTGAATTTTAATTAAAAGATTTTATATTAGTAATTGTTTTAATTTAATGAAAACATCAAATTTTTCTCGTTAAAAAAAATTTATGAATATAAAATATCAGATTTCTTTCATAGTAATTTTATTTAAGTTAGAAAATCAAACTTCTTTTATAATTATTAAATTTTAGAAGTTATATTATATATGATTTGATAACTACAGATAGTTTGCAATATTTTGATTTTGATTTGATGACAGTATTTATAAATATATCCATATAATCTGAAAATATCTTATCATTTGATTAGAAAGGATTATGTTTATCAAAATGCAATACCTAGAAATTTTCAATCTGTAAAAAAGTTGATAAAAATCTGTCATTAATATTAAAAGTCTTGTTTCCTGTTTTATAGGAATTCATTTTTATTTTGGGGACTAAAACAAAATTATATATAATTTTATTTAATTTTTTTTTTATGAAGATGAAAAACTGCAGGTTCTTCTCTAGTTACAAATACCTGAATTATGTAAATATTACAAATACCTGAATTATTTGTAAGATATAAACATGTCATTTTATTTTCAAATTTTAGAAAACTTCAAAAACAGTATAAAGGAATTTTTAATTATAATAATTATAATTTTAATTAGCAACATAATTTAGCAATAAATGTAATATAAAACTACATAATTGTTTAACATATTAATATTTCAATATAGTGGAGGTTACACTAAATCTTCTGATATAATAACTGAAATGAAATTTATATTCATATGTTTAAAATACGAAACTTCAAACTGATTCAATTAGTAACATATATTACACAATATACCACATACACGATGTTTGATACATCTCGTATATACAATGAATAAATCTGTAATATTAATGCAAATAAATGCAATAGCTATAAATCCAAAGATATTGACTATTTGCAGTTTTTCAGTATCATAGGTCCTGTGTATATTTCAACTGAACATTTGTGTTCAATATAAGAATAGATTTTGAAAACAAAACTTATTAATGCATTACAACCCCTCATATTTATGCTGGCAATGTAATCAGTTAATTCTGTTATTGGTTGACACGATTCATATGGGTTTTAAGTTCATAATCAATGGTCTGGTATGTGAAAAGCATCCTTTTTTGTGTCTGTTTCTTGTATATTTGTGTTTGTTAAATTTATTACAATAAATTGGAGTGTAATAATAAATACTGATAGTGAGCAATCTGTAAATTTTGGACATTTCTGACTTCCAATTGTAGGGTTCAAACCAAACATTACATTAGTTGAGTGTTATATGTATTGTATTCTAAAGATATATCAAAATTATATTAAAGAAAAATATGTTAAATTTTTTATGCATGATATAGAAATGATATATTTAGCTATCCGATTAGGTGTAAATCATTGCTAGAATACATAAATTATAAATAATATTTAAATTTTATTTAGAAATGAAAATTATTATACTTCTATGCAAAAGAGTTTGAATCCTAAATATGAAACCAAAAGAAATCATAAGTAAAAAATCACTATTATTCATGATTTAACCATATCATTATCAAAATAAAACTGTCTTCTATTTTATATTTGTCTCAAATTAAGATCAAACAATTACTTTTAAATAATAATTTTTTAAAGGAATGATTAGACTTTTTCATTATGTTCTTATATCAATTATGTTTCACAGCTTAATGTCTTAAGATATATACTTATATAGCTTAAATAGCATTGATGATTTATATAAGCAGATCATTTTGTGAAACACTACAAAGTCTAAACATGTTGTAGCATGCTTTATTCCAATGATGGTAGATCAATAGCACATGTCAAAATTTTATTGACACAGGGAAAACTTTATAGCAACTTTTTATTTTATCCTATTTATTTTAAACTTCAGTATTTTTAAACTAATTTATATGATAATATAAAATAAAAACTATATCTATAAATTTGAATATTTCTTACTCTGATAATTAGTTTCATATCTACAAAAATTTACATATGTATCATAGTATGCCATGATATGTGTATTGCTGAATTTTCCTTATTTTGGCTTAAAAAAAGATTTTGAATTTGCCATCACTATTCTATACATTATGAGCGAAACACAAAGATGTAATATCATTAATTATTATCTGCTTATTAATATAACTATTAATAAGCAGATAAGTCATATGGTAAATACACTTATTAATCTTGGAGAACCTGGATTTAACTCAGAGTTCCACAATTCAGTTTTCCAGCAGAGATTTAGGCCCAGCTTGTTAAATAAAACTAACCTAATAAGCACATGAAACAATGAAAATGATATCACATACATATGATAAACGATGAAATTATGAGAAAAATCTTCTATCTCTGCATTATAGCTTTATCCATTTCAATCAATATATTTTTCTTGTAGGTACAAGTGTCTTGGGAATCTCTACATAAATATAGATCTACATATATCAGATTTATGCAAGCCAAGGAGACTGTATTCAAGAAATTAGACACATTTCAAAATATTTCTGTAATAATCCTTTGTAAACTGCATAGATTAAATTCCTATAAAGTACTGTGATTGGAAAGATTAAAGTAATATCAAAAATTGGAGATTAAGGAGAAAACAATATAGCTTATGATGGGGATTCAGTTCAAATATTTAGATTGTAATCAGTATAATCACAAATCAGAAATACTGTATATGTATATTGTATCCATTGAGTATTGTATATCTAATACACTATTACTAATTAGTGTATTAGATAGCATTGTAATATACTTATAAACATAAAATTGAAA
>WUQG02346915.1:0-18511 GCA_011317285.2 Androctonus mauritanicus | reverse complement strand
TCAGTTTGGAAAATGTTATAAAATGGAATAATGGGTCCCATGAGTTGACTGTGACTGAAAAAATGCCACAAGAAAATGCCTGTATTTCTTTGCTGTCTTGTCAAAAGAAAAATTTGTTTCTGGACAGATGCTGAACTGTAATTAGAAATGGGTTCTTTATGATACTCCATAGCACCATCATCATTGGTTAACACAACATGAACCCTTTTCATCACAAACTGCTGCAATTGATTGCAGCAGTTTGTGATGAAAGGGGTTCATGTTGTGTTAACATTGGTTAGGCAATGCAACTGTATACTCATAGCAATTGGAATGTGTGCATGAAAAACTGAAAACTGTGGATTCAGCTCTTATGAAATATAGATATCATTCTGTTACATGATGACATGAAGCCACATGTTGCTAAGATCATCTATACAGCTTTATCCTACTTTGTTGGGAAATACTAATGCATCCCCTATATTCCTCTGCAGGGTTGCATTAATACTTTTGGAACCCTTGGTGCAACATCATTATGAGGCCCCAAAAGAACAAGTCTATTTTAGTTAAAAAAAATATATATATACACTTGAATTTGGTTAAGTTTATTGAAAATAAAAGTTGGCATTTCTATAATAACTGATTTTAATAAAATAAAAATAACACAACATTAGCATACATGTATTGCCTTGTAGGTGATATGCTCACATAAATGAATTTATGCAATATTACAATTCCTGTAAGTTTTATATTCTAAGGAAAGAACAATATATTTCAAATGGAGACAGAACAAATTTTTCAGCAGTCTCTAATTTTTATATTAGAGGAAATTTAGAGTTTTTTTTTATTAGAGGTAATAAAGGGTAATTTTTATATTATGAATATTTAAAAATAAGAATTTTATTTTGAAACTATAAAGAGACTGTTTTTTTATATTGTTGTTTATGAGGAGTAGGTTTTAAAATGTACCATCCTACAGAGTGAGACTCCCAGCTTGCTCCCTAATAGTAAATGTGACCCTGTTCTCTGACATTGCACTTTTGGATTACCATTTGTTTCATTCATTAGACAACCATCTGCAAGGACAATAGTTCCAAAACCTTGATAAGGTGATAGATGCATTGGATGACTTCTTTGTGCCCAGCATTGGAGTCAGGTCATTGGTACTGATGGGAACTGTCTCAGATTTTTCCAAGTATGTCTTACTTCATGTTGTTGCATTTCTCTTTATAGGGTCAAAATTCAACAGAACTTTATTGGATTTTTGACTCTACAAAGAATCAAAAATCCAATAAACCATACAACAGTAAATAATTATCTAATTAATATCATTCATTTTTGACTTAATTATATACAAGAGATCTCAGTTTATGGAGAAGATATGTTTAAAATTTTGATGATAATTTGAGTTCATTATAGTTTGTAATATACTTTCCTAAAGATTAAATACTATAAATAGAAGTTAGACTTCAAACATCAAAACTTGGAATATTCAACAAAATATTAAGAAGAAATACAGTAATGTTGAATAAATATTATTTATACAACATATACATTTTCCTTGTTGGCAGGAACAAGATTCTCAAATAAAAAGAAAGAAAATACTAATTAAAAAAGTGGAATATATGAATTTGTGTATACTTTGCATACACAAATTCATAGCAGAAAATAATGAAAAATTATTTTTTAAATATTGTTTTCAAATTGTTGACTAATCGATTGTTAATAGGCAGAATATTACAGACCCAACTATAAACTAACTACATCCTTTATAGAGTTAGCAGGACTGTAAATGGAGATCAAAAGAGCTGGGTTTGAATTTCTGAAGAAAACTTTTCTAAAGTATGGATTTGAGTTGATCTCAAGTCATCTGGATGGATATTTAAATCATTTTCATATAGTCAATACAGTTGAAAGTGAAATACTACTAAAATCCAATAGAATTTTATTTATCATTATAATTGTAATAGGTTTTATTCAAATTGAATGTTAGAATTTGCTTAGACACTTAATTAATAAGGTATGAGAAAGCAAAAATGATTTTGTAGAATTTTTTTTTTTTACATCTTTGGAAATTAATAATATCAATATCTATACCATATCAATTTTTTTCTGAAATTTGAAATCAAAACTTTTTTAAAACATTTTCATAAAATGAATTTTTTTATGATATGCAGTTTCATTACAGACATTACAGAACATATTATTAAATTGAAATAAACAGCAGCCATGTTGGCCTAGAATGCTTTTTTAGCTATTATTGCTATCATTAAAGGCAACCATCATATTTCAGTATCTCTGTAATATAAATTTACAAAATATATGATTATTATTGCTGTTTAAACTTTGAAAATTATTAATTTATTGTATTCAAATTAATGGTAGCTTGATATAAATAAATTTTAGTTATTAGATTAACAATTTTCATTAAATTTTATATAAGTAAATATTTATTTTGTAGGAGGACTTGAGCTACAGAAAGTTGCAGTAAATACAAGCCAATTAATAGATAAATTGAAACCTTACACTAATTATACATTTTATGTAAGGGCTTATAATGGAAGAAGTGCCAGTGAACAATCAGAAGCAATAACTCATATGACTGGAGAAGATTGTAAGTAATATCTAATATTTGAACTATAATTACATATATAATAGTGTACAAGGAATCCACAAGCACTTTAAGCAGGAAAAATACACAATTTAAAGTGTTTGTAGATTCCTTGTATTTCTTATAGGCAGCTGAACTTGATAGTTTATGATTATATAATAGTGTGTTAACGAAAGATGATTTTGCTTTTTCTTTTTATTAAAATATATTATTTGTCATGCTGATATCAGAAAATATAAAATGAGAATCCAGCTAACAAGGTTTTTCAATCAATCTCCAGTAAATATATTTTGTTTAAAATATATTATATGAAAAGTATACACTTTCATAATAATCTTTGTTACAAAAATTAGTTATCTACTTTGACCTCTAACTAACAAAAAACAATATATTTTTCCAACAGGATAATTCATAAATACAATACTGTATAAAACAAATGACTTCAAACATGTGGTAACCATTGGTAGTATACCATATATCAGATAGAAAAGAAAATAGTTAAGCACTGTTATTTCTTTTAAACATAATATCTAAATATAATTAATAAAAATCAGCAATCATTAAATTTAAAGATTTATATAAATTATGAAAAATCATTTTATGTTTTCTTTATAGAACATAATATAATAATACTGATGCAAATTTCATTTTGACTGGGAAATTTCACTTTATGATTACAGCATCATCTAATTAAGTTTTTTAAGAATAAATTTTTGTATAGTAGTAATTTTAAATGATAAAAAAAGTACTTTGATCATATTCAAAGTGCAAAATATATTTAGTGAAAAATTCAAACTTAAAAACAGTAGTGAAAAAATCAGAAAAAAACAAATTCTTATAAATTAATCGCTGCAATGATTATCTATAAATATTTTAACAATATAAAATATTAGTGATATTACAAGCCCAATTCCTGTATTAGAGAACAAGAGAGTAAAAGATATATTAATAAATTAGGTTACATTACAAAATATAATACTAATTGCTGGACAAAAAGAGAATTATAGAGTAGCAACCAAGACAAGGCAAAAAATGTTGTGTGTGGAAAAATGATATAAAGAATGCAACAAGTTTGTAATAGATGAAGATAGTATATAATATAAGTACACAAGGAAACATAAAATATAGATATTATATTTTCAATCACTGCTAGATATATATCTAGCAATAGTTGAAAATATAAATATTGAAAATGGTGATGAATTATATCAACAATTTATTGGTGTTGAAATGCACATACAGGTAAATCCTGTTTTCAGAATTTTTAAGATTTAAGACTTTTCAAATATGAAATATCAGTAAAATCAAAAATATGAAATAAATTGCAATAAATAAATGCTAAACATCCATAAAAAGGCATTTAAAACCACATACATAGCTACAGTATATTATACAGTACAACTGAGTTTATAGTAGAAACTGGCATTTGCTACAAAATCAGAAAAATAAAAATGCCAGTTCTGTACCTTCTGATGCCATGATTTTACTAGCACATTATGTAAATAACTTTCATTCTCAGATTGTATCTAAAGTAATAATTCATCTATTTACTTGTCAATAATAATGAAAAATAAAAATTTTTTAATATTTATACGGCAAAATAATTTTTTTATTATTATAATTTCCTTGATTTTAAAGGCCATGCTTTCATTTATTTAGATAAATAAATCATTGTTTAATCATAAACTACTAATTTATTATGGTTAAGTAAAAATAAAAAATAAAATCACGTTTCATTGTTGAAAATGGAATCCATGTTTTTAACAATCCTTTATTAATTAAATTTTAAGAGAGTTACCCAAATTGAATTTAATATGCCAAATTATTTATTATATTAAATATTTTAATGCAGTATTTTAATAATTGGAAATTACTTAGACTAATGCTAGTGCCATCTTATAATTAATAAATATATTGATGATTAAACTAACAAGACATCTTCATGATTTTGTGAATTTGAGTACTAAAAATGCTTAGCATCATTTGTTTAAGTACTTAAAGAAACCCAGAAAACAAGGATTTTTATTGGCAGACCATAAATAGGGATGGAGATAAATGAGTTCAATCATCAAAGAAATTTGTCATTTTTAGTTATTGGAGGCACTGTAGTCATCAAGAATTTCAGCAAGAGCTCAACAGTGTGTTTTTGCTTATTTTGAATGCAATATTAGGTATGGAATCTAAATGAGTTGTCAAATTTCTTCTTGACCATCTTGGCACTTCTAATGATAAGATGATCTTGAGAAGGTTGATTTATGTTCCATCAAATTTGTTGGCAGCTCCAACAGAACAAATTCGAGTTAGAGACTATTGATACATTTGGCTATGATGACTTAAAATCTAATTACAGTGATGTCCAAGAACTTGCTAAAATATCAATAATGATAGCACTGTCAAGCTATTTCCAGTAAGGCAAGTGAAGCCTGACAAGGTTTATGACACATATCTCGAAAAATCTTATCATTTTTGGACATTCCAACTAAAGGGCATCCTTCTTGTCATTGAAAAAGGATGCAAATAGTCAGTTCAGTCATCTGTTATATCTAAATATAAAAAGCCAAACAACTAATTTCATTTGCTTTATTGATATGAAGAGTTGAAATTGAAAGAGAATCTGATGAAAAAATCAATGAAAAGGTAAATGAGATCTATATTGATGTAAGCAAAAATGCAATTGTTCATGACTATATCATCCTAATGTGGCATTGCAAGTCAAGCAAAAACTTGAACTGGACATCCCTTTAAAGGCTTTACTCTTGTGGTTACAAAGTTCAAGCAGAGAAACAAGATTGTGTCCAGATCCATCACACACAAAGTTGGCAAGTCTTTCAAGAGGACAATGAAAAGAAATGAAAAATGATAAGTAATTGAACAACTCAAACTTTTTCCTTCACAAGTTTTCAATGCCAATAAAAGCCATTTTGACAGAGCTGCATATAGGGTGGATTTTGTCATTCCAAAGTAACAGGAAAATCTATGTTAAAGTTGGATCACATCAGCTACTATCCATTCATATATCATGATATATCTAGTCATGTCAATGGATGAAAAAACCTACAATCTTGCTATACCTCCTTTGCACAGAGTCAAGTGGTCACTTTCCAGCCCATTCAACATTCATTCTTATGTTGATAAAAGTGCAAATATGATCAAGGACAACTTGAAAGAGTTCATGAATGACATTTTCTGGCCTTCTATTCATTAAAACAAGTTTTCTCCCCTCTGATTCATGGGGAACCAACAAAATTGAAAATTTGGTGCAGAAACTGGAAAATATTGAATTGACACAGTTCCACATCCCTGATGGATACACCTCATTCATTCAACTACTTGATGTTTTTTTCTTCCATTCATAAAAGAACTTTGTGAAATACATCATTGACACAGTCCTTATATCTGCTGAGAAAATTCTGGCAATGAGAAAATTTCATCAACCTTCAGTCACTCATTCACTTTAAATTTATAGCTCAAATTTTCCAAAATAAGATCTGATATCCAGTTTTGTAGAAAGAATATCTTGACAACAAACCAGAACCATTCATTATTGCTTCACCTTCAATACTTGTGAAACATGTATTGAAGGTGAAGCAATAATGAATTAATTTCTTCAATACGTGTTGATTATTGCTTCAATTTCAATACTTGTGAAACATGTCATGAATCCGATTGTCCATCTTTGCCTTTCTTCAAATGTGCTCACTGTTCCTTCCATTTTTATCTGAATCACATAAATCATTCTTAAGGTATACAATAATTGCAATTAAACATGTATTATGCCCATTGAAAATGATATAATACCAATTATTCTGTGAACTTTGAACATCTGTAGCTTTTGTCTCACTAGAAATCTGCCAATAAATGTTTGTTTAGAGATTTCTTAAGGTGCTCTATTAATTGGTACTATGCATTTTCAGTGATTGAATTTCCAAAATCATGAAAGTTCTTTGTAAGAGTGATTAAAACAGGTTCCGATTTTAACATTTTATCTATAGGATATTGGTTCTTGGTTTACAAATTCTTGCTTTATGAGTGCACTCCACAAATAAATTAAAAAATAAAAAATTTTTTTAGAAATTTTTCCAAAAAAAATTTTTTGATTGACCCATATATAAGTCAATCCCTCTTCAGAAATCAGAAATTTTTTGCTTGATTGTAAGATTTGTTGACTCAGTCATGATGCATTCCCATCACACTTTCATACTAGCTAGTAAAAATCATCTTACTGATCCTTTCGATCTTTTTTTTAAATATGAATATGTATGACTGTACATAAATTAATATTTTAGTAGATATTTAAATATTGGATACTGTGCAAATATAATCAAAAATATATAAAAGTCATTGTTACATCCTCTGTGCTAGTAGTGTTCCCTATGGTAGTGACTGGGTGCACCATGTTTATTTCTAAAACTACTAATTTCTTCTTGATTATATTATAAAAAAATATATGATTATAGATAAATGTTCATATTTAAATAAATTCAAAAATATTAATTTGCAAAGCACTTCACAAATAAGATCAGGAATATGTAGACTGATCTTTTTAATTATATTTGATGACTGCATCAGAAGTCAATATTAAGTCTATGGGAGCAATATATTACCAAATTTTGTGACAGTATTAATGCACATGGAACAGTCAATTTCAGTGTAAAAGGTAACAGTGTCAGTAAGAATGGTGTTTATTTTTATATAATCATGCCTCTGGGAATGATTCAGTTTCAGTTTTGCATAAATATTTCAATATAATTTGCTTCATTTAATGTCTAATCATGCAGCCTTTCAAGAATGACTTAAAATTACAACTCTCTGCCATTTTAGAACAGTTAGAATCAATTGGAATGTGCAGAACATCATTGCACATCTGATCATCATATATATTATAAACATATAGCTAATTTGCTACATGTTAAAATCATGTTAATATTATAATTTTATTCAAAACTTATAGCTTATTTGCTATAAGCTTTGAATAAAATTAAATATTAACATAAATACAGCATACATATTATGATATACAACATAAATATTATGATAATTAAATATTAACATAATGATAATTTTGTTAATTAAAATTAACAAAATTATCATTATGTTATGGCAGTTTATTGTAACATCATAAATAATTTTGTGAATTATAGCATAGAGATATAAGTGAACTTCAGTTTTCACATAGACTCAATACTAACTTCTGATGCTGTCATCAAGTATTGGTAAACATGTCTGTCATTAATGCTTGTATCATCAGTTTAATCAGTTTCGAAAGGCTGCATATATCATCAGTTTAATATTAAACAGAAATATGATGGTTTCTGATTGACAGTATTTATACTTTCAGACAATTCTGATTATTTAAAAGATATGGGATGATTATTTGCAGCTAATTTTGGATATCTGATTTGCATTTCCAATAATCATGTGTGCTGATTAGCTTTCCACTTCCATCAGCTGTAGCAAAATTTCCATTGTGTATTTTGATTCTGATTTTTTTTATCATTCAAACTTTGTTGAACTTTTGAAATGATAAAAAATTTTATTTTTTTTGATATTTTGCTGAATAAATACTTCTATAAAATTGTAAAATATGAATGAATTGGTGAAATTGATTCCATTCTTTTTCCATCTAGCTTTTTCTTTGTGTCAATTGTGATGTTTCAATGCTCTAAATCTGGCATTTTGTTTAAATGACCTTATTTATTCTAATAGTGAACAGGATTTGGAAAACTTTTAAAATTTTAAAAGAAATTATTGATTTATTTCAATGAATGTCATATTATTCTAACACTTGAAATTTGAAGGTTGGCTTATTCATGGGCTTTACATTTTTATCTATTTTCAAACTTTGTAATATATTTTCAGTTACTGTATATACTCTTGTATAAGCTAACCTCTCTATTTCAAACAGTTTAATAATGCTAAACAAAATATAAATAATATTCTAAATATATTATGATTTGAAAAAATTAAACTAATATAGGATAGTTCGATATGCTGTTTTGATTATTGAAAACAGGAGGCTGTTGAAATATTAAATACAAAAATACATCTCATTTTACATAATTCTCTAATACCAAAGTTTTTAGTAATACAGTAACTTTTCTAGCTGGAAGTTGTATTCTTGAAAATTACCATTGTTGAAAGGATTGTAACTAGAAAATTATATAATTTCAATCTTCCCATGGATCGTCGATGATTTTTTTCAATTTCATAACTATAAAATGTAATTTATATCATATGTTTATGATGCCATACATCATAATAAATATTTGTATATGTAGCAATATATTAAAAAACTAAATGCAAAAGTTCTGTAGAGATCTGTTTATAACTTTAGAATACCTTTAATTGTATTTATATTAACAACTTGCTATTTTCCTACTTAGCAACATAGTATTACCTATCCAATTAAATGACTTTCATTAAGCATTTATTTTTTCTTTAAAATTCTAACTTCTGGCTTTACATTACTCCATGTGATATTTCTTAGTAGAATAAGGTGTTGTAAAATTAAAATATTGTTTTATTGTTTTTACATCAATAATTAAAATCATGAATGCATCTTTATAATCTAGCAGTTATTATGGTTTGATAAGCAATCATATCAACAGACAGAAAAATAACACATTTATATAAGAAGACTTAATGTTGAGAAACTTAAAAATCATTTGTTGTTATTATTAAATTTCATAAGCATTAAAATTTAATGTCCTTGTTTTAATTTAAAATATATAATGAATCATTAGTATATTTCTTATATAAATTGTCTTGAAAATTTCTTATTTCTCATTTTCAAATATTTAAATGTACCATATTAATTTATTTATTTTCAGTGCCAATAAGTGCTCCTACCATAGCAGTAAAGAGTCTAACTCCAACAACATTGCATGTATCATGGGATCCACTTTCCCCAGAAAATGCACGAGGCATTGTGATAGGATACCGTATTCATTATCGTAGGCATAATCAAGCATCATATAGTGTTATTGATGCAGCAGAAAATGTTAAGGATTACACAATTACTGGTATTCATTAAATTTATATAAAATAATACTAATGGCATAGCAATTTACAGAATTTAATTAAATAATAATAATATTAATGACTATATTTTAAGGTCTTCAACCAAAAAAGAAGTATGATGTTCGAGTGATGGCTGGTACCAAAATAGGTTTTCCTGTACTTTCTGATGAAGAATGGCCTTGGGTTGTACATGAAATGCCTGATGCTATAACTTCTACTGGTAAGTACATAAAACTAAAATCATAAGAATAAAATATTGATAACAACACTGAGATTAGATTTTTTTTCGCTTAACTTTTCCTCACTAAATTGGGATTTGTATATTAAGCCCTCTTCCTGATAATGTTTATCCAAAACTTTTCATCAAAATAAAACTATATAAATTCTTGTGTGTTCAGTCTTGAATTATAATATTGGGGAATCTTGTAATTTTTAATATTCAAATAGATATACAAGGTATATCTTACCACTCATATCACTCTTTTTTCTCAGAAACATGATGAGGTAGGAATTAGGAAGAAAAGTTTTGATAACCAAAGTATATCAGGAGAATTGAATGGTCAAGATACAAATTTTGTGGGCCCACCAGAAGTAGAGGCACAAAGGATCAACTTTGAAAACCCCAATGAAAATGTATGTTGATTTGGGCATAATTGGATAGATCTATAAAAAACAAACAACTTTTGCTTTGAAAGTTTTTTATTACCTACGGATTGTGAAATATCATGCAAAAAAAGATGTTACTGCATGCACTGCTGATTGAGGTATTCGTGCAATAAGAAGAAGAAGAACCCAACAGAGGGCATCTGTGTACTCCATGGTGCACTCATAAAGGATTGAAACAAGTTGGGAAATTCTTGCTCTTGAATATGGCTCCATGCTAAACTGTGATGGTGAAAGTCTTGTCGCACCTGCGGTTCAAGTACTACCACTGAGTACCTAATCTGTTGCTGTTTGCTGTGTGAGATCTGCCAGATACATGCTAAAAACTTTTATTTCCTTTTTATTTTTTAGTAATGTTTCAGTAATGTTCTGCAAGGTACACACAAGTACACAGATGATCTCTATTAGATTTTCTATTATATTCTTCTTCTTCTTTTTTCTTGAATAATCTACTCAGCAGTACATGCAGTAACATCTTTTTTGTGTGATATCTCACAATTTGTAAGTGATATTAAAAAACTTTCAAAACAAAAGTTTGTTTTTTTTTTACAGTTCTATCCAATTATGCTTAAATTGACTTATGTTTTCATTAGAGATTTCAAAGTTCCCTATATATAGTTCTAAAGCCCTCTATTTCCAGTGGGCTTGCAAAATTTTTATCATGACTATTTGATTCTCTGAATATACTTTGGTTATCAAAATTTTTCTTCCTACTTCCTATCTCTTCACAATTTCCAAGAAAAAAGGGTAGTACAGGTGGTAAGATACACCTTGTATAAGTAGTCTATAACATTAGATAAATTTATTTAACAGAATCATAGATATTTCAGAATCCATTATGATTTTAAATATGAGTTAAATCTGAAAGTCTTTTACAATTTTAATAGAAAATGTGGGATTGTGGTTGGTAATTTGGGAAGGAAAGAGTTAACTGCCGAGCAGAGACAGCTAAGTCAGGATTTTTCTGACATCAGGTGTGACAATTTATCGTGCTCACACCAAATGCGTGTTTTTAGAAATTTAGGCATGTGAGTAAGTGGCACTCAGAGTCCAAAGTGTTGGAAATCCAATGGAATGAAGACATAAATTTATAAATAAAACAATAAAATTTAATATACTAAATAATAATAGTTACAAAAAAAAAGGAGCAGTGACAAATATATGTATATCAAGCAAAAAAGAAAGCCAAAGCTAATTTAACAAAACTAAAGAATTCAAACTTGATCAAAAATTCCTATCAAAATTAAAAGGGGGGATTTTAAGCCTGACCCATAAACATACCTTGAGAAAGAGATTTTCTTCTTGTTCTTTTTTTGTTCTTTAATTCATGTATAATAAAAATACTGGAATCAACGGAAACCTGCATGACAAAGAAAACAGTTTTAAGAAAGATGAGCTTGTTGTCTGGTAATTGGATCTTTGATTCAGTTCGTCTATGTCAGAGTTCTAACTGTATAAACACCTTATATTTATTGCTATATTGCTATAAACTTGCCTGTAGTTAGAAGAGTTTTCTTTGAATAAACACTTTAATGTTTTAAGATGGCTATTGAATAATTTTATATGTATTAAATTTGTAGAAAAGATGTATGGTTCGGGTCTCACAAAAAATTCAAAAATGCTAGATTTAATTTCATTATTGATATATATAAAAACAAAGAATTTCATTATTTTTAAATTTATCAATGATGATAACTTAGAATGAATCATTTAATTGAAAATTTCAATAAAAAATGCAAAAAATTTAATAATGAATTTATTAAAACAGTAATTAAAAAATTAGTAATTACCATTTATATAAATCAAATTAAAACTATTCTATATAAAAAATTTATTTCACTTAATAAAAAAGTTTATATATAAATATTATAAATAATAATTTATACATTCATAAATATTATCAAGTATTAAAATTTTTAAACATTTTTTTATTTTTTAGTGCCACTGCCACCTATCTTGCATTTAACAGTCATAAATACAACTGCTCTAGAAGTAGAATGGTCAATGCCAGATGAAAATAGGCATCCTGTTGATGGATTTCTCTTATATTATCGTCAACAAAGCCATTCATTAAAAGGTCCAATAGATGTACCTGCCAATATGACAAAATATCTACTTACTGATTTAGGTACTTTATATAATAAATTTATTTTGTATATTAAATATTTATAAATATGAACTTTTAGATCTCTGTAAAAACTGTTATGAGAATTTCATTAAATATTTAAAAAGATTTGGCTTTTAAATTTTCTAAAGTGTTTGTTATCTTAAAATGAATGAATAAATTTTAATTTAGCATCAGAAACATGGTATGAAGTTCATTTATCAGGCTATAATGATCAAGGTGAAGGAAGTGAATCTGTAAGAAATATACTCACTTTGCCAGAAGATCATCCAGATGTAGAAATTGTTGAGGGTAATTTTTCAAAAATATGTATTTTCTGTATTTATTTAATAATTAATAGCAAAGTATTTATTAATTGTTAAGTTTTAGATTCTCTATGAAAAAAATCTAGAAATATTATTTTAAATTAGATAAATTGAAATTTATTAAAATTACTAATTATAATATTCCAAATATTCTGAAATTAAAACTTACTTTCTTAAATCAGTTATAGAACCTCCTCGTCATTTAGAAGCAAATCCTACAAGTTCTACAAGTATTCACTTAATATGGGAAACTCCAATTATAAATAAAAATATCAGTTATTATACTGTACAATATCATCCAGTTTACAGTACTGGAGAAGTAAATGCATCATCTATATCCTATATCAGAAGGTAATTTTGTAATTTATAATTTAAATAAATAATTTATTAGCAAATTTTAAAATTACTATTTTATTTCAGTACAAATAAAGAAGTGATGATAACAGATTTGTTACCTTTTACTTTATATGAATTTTCTGTGAGTTCACATGATTATAAAAATCAACATGGTCCATTTGGAATGAAAGTAGAGTGTAAAACAAAAGAAGATAGTAAGCAATATATAATTTATTAAAATAATATTTAATATAGCATTTTCTGCTTATTTAAGTAATTTATTTTTGTTTATTATTGTATTACAAGTACAATGTAAATTGAATTTTACATAAGTTTAAATGAAAATTAAATTTTAAATATTTTTCAATTCCTAGTTACAAAAATATATATTAAGTATTTAAGTGATTTCATATCATAGTTGTTTATTTTATTTTCTATATGTTTAGTATTGCCTTCATTGATTTATATGCCACTGTGTAATTATACTATGTTAAAAATTATCATAAATAAATAAACATTTGTATTGCATAACCAAACACTTACATAAATTAAGAAGAGTTAAAAAATATTTTAAAACAAAAAAAAATCTATATAAATAAATAATCATAAGTTATCTTTTGTTTCAACAGTTCCAACAGCTCCAAGAGATTTAACATGGTCACCAGTTGATGCTCATTCTGTTAGATTAAACTGGCAAATTCCAATTAGACCAAATGGTATCATTATAAGTTATTATATATTATATAGTGAACATACAGAAGAAGGAATACATCCTGATAATTGGTCAACAAAAGAAGAACAAGGTGAAATGAATCATAAAACATATGAATATTTAAAAAAAAAAACCTATGTACTTGTTTTATTATGTATATTTAATGTAATTCTTTAAAATTTCTTATTTAAAGGATCACAGCTATCCTCATTAGTAAATGGATTAGCTAGCAATACTCTATACTATTTTTGCATGAAAGCAGAAACAAGAGCTGGAACAGGGCCATCAACACCAATAATCAGTTTAAATATTCCAGTAAGACATAACAACTATACTCGAACATCTCCTAAAGAAAGTAAGTTATATACATACATATAAAATTTTATAAGATATACTCTCATCATATAAATTTCAGATTAATTAGAATAAGTTATAAAATTACTTTCACTTTTATAATTTTGTGACTGCACTTTCACTTAAAGAAGATACAAACACAAATACTTATAAATTGCAAAAATGTTTTTATTATTACAAAATAAGTTCTTAATTATGTAAGACTGGCTGAGTCTTATATAATTAATAACTATAAACTCCAAGAATATACCATCAAAAAACTGAATTTTATTTATATATTTATTAATTCTCTCAATGGCATGAAAATTTGTATATTTAGAAGGGAGTAATGATGAAGAGGATTTGTTTAAAAAGTATGCAATTGATCCTGTGTGTGTGTGTGTATCAAATCTTTGACTTAAAAATATAATTAAGTACAATTAAAGAGAATTAACTGAATTTTATTTTATTTTGTGCATTCAAACTAAAATCTAGTCTATTAATAAACAAAACCCTTACCAAGAATAGAAGCTTTTTTATTATAAAAAAAATTACAGAAGATGTATTTAATTTGTTAGAAATGTAGGATGCACATTCTATTTTGAAATAAAGCATGCATCAATTACAAAAGAACAAATTAAAAATTTAAATTTTGAAAAGAGTGTGAAAAGTATTTCTAAAATTGAACAAATCCGAATATTCAATGAGAAAACATTTATTCATAATATAAAACACAGCTGATATTGATAGTTGAGTTACATTCTCATTTTGTAATTCTTCAAAAAAAATAAAATATTTTCTTTCAATGGAATACATATTATCCCATAAAAAACATTTAATATGAAAAAAATAAGCCAGTCATAGTACTAAGAATTTAGGATATTTATTACAGATTAGATGCAGTTACTTTGATTGACTGATATTATTTTATTTTCTTAAATCATCAACCAATTCCCATCTAAATTTATTACAATTTAGATGTGGCTACTTTGATTGGTAAAAGGGGCAAAATTAAAAATATTTTTAAAACATCAAAGTTCAAGCTTATTTAAAAATATATTCAAACTTTGGTTATGTATTTATTTGCAAGAAAACTCAGGCTTTTTGGATTCATCTGACTTGAGCTAGCAACTCTACTAAATATTTAGGTATTAGTTATTTTATGATAAATTATAATAGGATCATCATACTACTCTTATTCTCCTATTTTATTAAATGGCATAAATCCAGACTATAAGTCATATGATTCATGTAAGTTAATGACTTAAGTGCATCAGGAATTCTTTATAATTTATAATGCTTTACCTATTTTTTTTTTTTTTGCATCTTTACAGTTAATATCAATGTCTTATTCAATTGTTCTGATGGCTAACCCTCTATTATTATTAAAAAGTTGCTTGAGATAAGTTTTGTTGTTCAGCTATTTTATTTTTAAGTTTTCAAAAAGTAAAGCTGATATATGGTTATATCTTGCTGGAGAGACTGTATATGGGATCTCTGAATCTCTTATACAACTATTCTCTTCAGCATGATGAAGTACCAATATGTACTTCATCATGCTGAAATTCAAAATAACATAATCTAGGATATAATGAAAAAAAATTGTTGTTACTGGGATAACATTCTGGTAATGCAGCTATTCCAAGCAATTCAAGCTCTTGTGGGCTTATTGTTTAGTTTATTGTGACCAACTTTCATTTTTTAATTATATGTACATGTTTTTTATTAATTAAATTCATAATTTTATGTTCATCTTTCTATGGTTTTAAAAATTTTTATTTCAATCAAGTTTGCAGGAAATATTACTCTAACTGTAATGTACTGAATTTCTATAGAGAAAATAAATTTCATTTTATACCCATAATTAATAACATGATGTAAATATAAGCATCCAAAATGTATTTTTTGAAAAAATTAATTGATAAATTTGTGATTTTAGAGAGACATTAAAATAGATGAATCACTAGTCATATATACTGATACTTTGAATTTTTATCCATCACATAAGCAAAATATTATTGGAAATATTCGTAAACTACAAATCATTCAAATTGTGATGCTGTAAAATTGGTTAGTGTTTTTCATCTTTACAAAACTAAAAATTTTTTTAGATCATAGAGATTTTTTTTTATAAAATATAAAATGTTTGTGCTTAATTGTTTGAAAAATAGACAAGATGTTTGAAAAATCTATTTTGAGTTATGTTTGTTATAAAATATAAGATATATATCTAATTCTAAATCATTTATATTCATTTATTTGAATATTAAAGAATATGTAAAATAAATCTTATTTCTACTTTTATATAAAATTAGAGAAAGCATTTTTAAGTAAAAGGGGAGAATCTTCAAATCTGTGTCATGATCAGAGGAGTAAAGCTTGGTATGATGAAAAATGACAAAAGTGAGGGAGGGATCAAAAGCTGTTCAAAATAGTCTGATGTAGATCATGGATGTTTCTAAAAATCCTATTCATAAATTTAAATACCTACAAATTAATTATGTTGATTTTTGATGAAATATTTTTGATTAAATTTAAATATCAAATTTTAGTTTTTAAAATAATTAATTTTAGAGCTAAAAATTTCCATATTCTAATGATTTTTTAATAATTATTTAAATATATATTTTTATATATAGAAATATATATATTGATATGTTTAATATTACTGATATTTATTATTTGAAACAATATATAATCTATTTTTTATAATTAATTTTTAGTATATAGTGTTGAACCTCAGGATCCATTACTTGGAATTGTATTAGGAATATCTATTGGGGTTGGATGTATCATCATTTGTGCTATCATTATTGTTTGTCGTAACAGGTAAATAGTTTTCTAGAATTTTATATTTCATTTTCTATTTCTTATTGATTATTCAAAATTCAAAATATGTATTATAGAAAAATTCAGTTCTGGAAATTTAGATGTCAAATATTTATAAAATAGTAAATATTTTGAGAGAATTATTTTGATATATCTCATTTCCATTAGGAAGTATTAAGTAATACTAAGAGAACATGTTTAATTACTTTATTAATATAACATGTTTTCAATTTTGATTAAAAATACTTGTGATTTAGCAGCAAATCAATATTAACTGTTTTCTTTCAATTGAAGATTTTTAAAACTATAGATTTTTAAAGGGAAGTTTATGAATAATCAAATCATTTTCATGTAGCTTGCAAAACTTATTTATGATTTTTGCAGATACTTGAATCATTTTCAAATATCTGCAAATTTTTTTTAATACTACTTAAAGAAATATAACAGCTAAACTAATTTAAAATAAAAGGTACAAAAAAATACTCTTATGCATAGATGTACTCTATATAATTAGGGAAAACTTAAAATCTTAAAGTTAAGAATTATTATAAATTTTCTGAATTTTTTTTATTATAAAGATAACACTCTTCTTATATTTTTATGAATATTGTATGCTTTAATTTCAGCAATTCTACTAAACTGTAATTTGAGTGTTTTCAAAAATTTGACCTGATGAGTTAAGGAAAACTTTTTTGGCTATATTGTTTTATTAGTGCATTGTGCTTGAAAAGCAACTAATTGCTGGTCTATTTAATTATAGCCATAATGAACAGTTTATATATTTAATGCAGTTTGATCATAATCCATGTATGATGAAATCAAAATAAGTGCAATGTTCATAAAAATAATGGATAATAGTCGTCTTTGCTTTCTACAAGTGTCTAACATATATACTTGTAGAAATAATTAAAAACTTTAAAAGAGTAATTGATAAAACCAAATTAAATAATAATATATTAATTCCATTAAAAATAGTATAAAAACTCAATTTATGTAAAAGAAAAAACTACTTAAAACATCACTATTTTATAAAAAAGACCATAATTATTAAAATTCTTTCCAAGTAAAATTTAAAAAGTGATTAAAAACAGAACTGCTATATTAAAAAAACTGTAAATGTTCAGCAATAAAAGAACAGTCTACTAAAATATGCTTCACAGTTCCAAATATTGCAAATCAATAAATCTTCACAGTTCAACAGTTGAAAAATAAGAGCATTTGACTATGTCCTAAACAGAGTCTTTCTAGAATTATTTTCTCCTCCTATTTCTTAGTAGCTGAATTACAAATATTGGAAAACAGATTTCATATCATGTAGTGATGGAGTTTGCTACAGATTTGGTTGTCCATGTCTTTTATTAAAATTATAAGAATAACCACAATACTTAATTTAATAAAAATAAATATAGTCAAATCCTGATAAGATGCCCCCATCCATTTGGGGACGATTTTGGCAACTAATCGAGGTTGGTGGTTTATCAAAAACATGTATAGTATAGAAATGAAAATAAGTTTAAAACTATTAACTTCAAATACAAGCACTCATATGCAGTTTGGGAAAAAAAAAAAAAAACTGCATATGAGTGCTTGTATTTGAA
>WUQG02346804.1:0-18516 GCA_011317285.2 Androctonus mauritanicus | reverse complement strand
TGCAATAAATCCTGTGATTAGTCAATGCAAACTGATAGAAGGTTTGTGTCCCTGACTAATGGTTTAATATGCAAAATCATCCTTTTTGTATCTGGTTCTTGTATTTTTAAGTTTATTACAATAAACTGGAATTTAGTAATAAATATTAGCAGTGAACAGTCTATAAATTTTGAACATTACTGACTTATGACCACTCCAACTTACAACAGCAGGGTTCAAATTGAACTATCATAATTCAAGGATTATGGTGATTTGATTATATTCTGTATTTATTCTAATTTTAGATTTACAGAAATATTTGCATATATTTTTCTCTCCATATTTTGAAATTTAAAAAATTAAAAAATTCCTGTGACTACGGAAAACACAACAAGATAAAAGAGATTAATATATATAAGAAAATAAAATTACTTTTTATTATGTTATTAAAAACATAAAGTCTGTATTATTTAAAAGACATTATGGTTTTACTATAGTTATTGGAATTATTGCACTTTACATTTTTTTAATTATTCATAAAAGTAATTAAAAGAAATGGTATTTGGGTTTCTTTTGACCAATTCTTGTTCTTTCTTCACTTACATGCAGAAATGATTCATACAGAAGATTCATTTATTCATATAATTGTAATATAATGAAAATAAAATGGACATTGAAATTATGATACACTGCAATTATGAATAGTTTTTCAGAACTGATTTATTATAAAAATTTGATAGTATATGAAATTTTGTTATTTAAATAATTATTAACTAATAAAATACAAATTATTTAAATAAAATTAACTTGTAAAATTTAAAAATATATTTATTTGTAACTTAGTGATTTCTTATTAAATTTTTGTTATGAATTATAATTTTTTTAGAATTGACTTAAGATTTCAAAATGGGTTGACAACAGAAAATAAAGTGAAACGATGTACTGTTGATTCAGGATATAATACATCTGATGGTGGAGAGAAAAGACGATCTCAGGAAATTCAAGATGTAAGACAGTATCTAATTAAAATAGTAATTTTATATATTCAATTAAAAACTTTATTATAACCTACTGTACATTACATAATAAATAATTTAAATGCATTCATTAATTTTAGTTGAATATTGATTTAGAAGAAACAAGATCTATGAAAATATATAAAGCTACTAATGAAAATTCACTGAATAAATCCAATATTGTACAAAACAGTTTTGATTTAAATGAACATGCTTGTATTTCTAATAATAGCAGACAGGTAAAAAGTTTTAAATTAAGTTATTGAACTGTATTTGATTGAATGCTTATTTAAAATATGAACATGAAAAATTGATACCTAGAGTTATTTTTTGTCATTATTTAAAAGATTTAGTAAACATTTAATTTAAAAACTGCTTAGTTAATATTGTAAAGAAAATAATAAAATCAAAAGCACTTTATAGCAGTTGAAAAAATTTTAATATAAGAATGTTTTCTGTCATATAAACCAACCCTCATTAGCTAACAACAGAATTCATAAGAATATATAGAAAAATTAATAATAAATAAAAAATTTAGTAAACTTTTTATGTATTATTATAATTAAAAGATATTTAATATTATTATTATTATTATTATTATTATTATTATTATTATTATTTTAATTTTTATTTAAATGCTTTTTTATGCTTGTAAATCCAAATCCAGGATTTATATTATAATTATTTCTTCTATTCTGCTATGCATACAGTTCTCTTTTATTGTATGTAATATTCAAGAATGATATGGTTTTCAAATGTATTCGATTTTCAAATTTTTCTTTTTTTTGTTATGAATTTTGTTGTTAGCTGATAGGGGTTGATTTATATGACTGAAAACATCCTATATTAAAATTGTTTTGACTGCTATAAAGTGCTTTTGATTTTATTATTTAGTAAACAATTGTTGAAAATTATTATTATTTTTAAAAAGTATCTTCTGAGTTATTTTAAATTAGAAATATTATTAATAATATATCAATGCTAATATTATTATTATTATTATTATTATTATTGAAAACATTGCTTTTATGTTTCTGAACTATTAAACACTATGCTTTGATTACAAGTTATTGAAATGTGTTTTTGTTATTTTAATAATCTAGTAATCTAGCATGCAACTATTGAAATATTTGGACATATTATTGGAACAGTATAGGAATCTTTTCAATCTGATTTAATGCTATCTCATGAATAAAAATGTAACAAAAACATAAAAAGATATTAATTTTTATATTATAAATAGTTTATATGAAATTGTTATTAATTTTAAAGTATAGGTAGTTCCTGACTTTGAGTTAATTCATTTCTGAAGTATGCTATAAAATTAACAAAGTATCATAAGTATCATTGGGAATTAATTTCTCAATGATTTAATGATAAAATAAATCCTATACTCAACAATGAAATTTGACCATAATAAAATTTAAATAAAAATAAAAAATTCTGTAGTTTATAATTAAACAATGACTTATTTATCTAAAGAAGTGAAAAATGGGTTTTAAAATTCAAGCAAATCATAATAATAAAGAAATTATTTATAATAAAAATATTAGAGTGTTTATTCTTCATATTTATTCACATATGTATACAGGGTATATCTTACCACCCATGCCATCCTTTTTTCTTGAAAACGTGTTGAGATAGACAGTAGGGAGAAAAATTTTGCTTATAAAAGTATATCTGGAGAATTGAATGGTCATGATAAAAATTTCATGGGTCTACTAGAAGTAGAGGCAGAAGGGGTCAACTTTGAAATCTCTAATGAAAACATATGCCAATTTTGGTATAATTGGATAAAACTGTGAAAAACAAGCAACTTTTGTTTTGGAAGATTTTTAATATCACTCATAGATTGAGAGATATCACAATAAAAAGATCCTGTCCGCATACTGCCAATTGGGCTATTCAAACAATAAGTAGAAGAATCTGGCATAGGACATCTGTGTACACTATGGATCACTTAAGGAAATACTATTGAAGTAGCAAAGAGCAGTGTTATGTAGATTTAAGGCCAATTTGGATATTTGGTAATAGTACTTGTCACACCTACAGTTCAAGTCTTTCTCCATCATAGTTCAGTATGGAGCCATACTTAAGAACAAGGGTTTCTGACTTGTTTCAGCCCTTTATGAGTTTCGTGGATATACACAGATGCTTTCTGTCAGATTCTTATTGCTTGAATAGCTCAATCAGCAATATATGTGATGGCATCTTTTTATTGTGATATCTCACAAACCGTAGATAATATTAAAAACTTTCACAACAAAAGTTATTTGTTTTTCACAGTTTTATCCAATTATGCCAAAATTGGCATATGTTTTCATTAGGGATTTCAAAGTTGACTCTTGGACCCTTATTTCTAATGGACCCACAAAATTTTTATTGTGATCATTCAATTCTCTGGATATACTTTAGTTATCAAAATTTTTCTCCCTACTTCCTATCTCATCGCATTTTTGAGAAAAAAGGGTGGTACAAGTGATAACTCTATATATCTGAATAAATATATATGTCATAGATATATATATAAAAGCTTTTATACAGATGAACTACTGCATTAGGTAAATCTAGGAATGAAAATTATTTACATAATATGCCAATAAGATCATAGCAGTCAGAGGGTGTGCTACTTCTGCTTCTGATTCCACCATTTAGATTTTCACATTTTGTAGCAGATGATAAAGTTTGTTATAAACCCAGTCATGTCATATTATATAGCTATGCCTATGGCTTGAAATGCCATATTTATGAATGCTTTGCAATTATTGTTCATATTTTCAATTTTGATGATATTTTATACTTAGAAAACCAAGAACTACTTGTACATTTGTTGTTAGATCATTTTGCTATTGTGATATTTAAATTCTAGAATTTCTAAAATTTGGAAATAATGACACATTCAAATGTATGAAAATTTGTAACCTAGATATTCATAATTAGAGAAGTGCACGTATTTATTTATATGCATGTAAATTATATATTCATTATTTCAAATGATTTATAGTATTTATGTTTATTAATCAATCAAATATAACAGAAATAAAAATCTCTAGTGAGAATAGTGATTTATACAAAGTGTACTATTGAATTAACTGCTCTTTATTTACATTCAGATATAACTAACTAAACATCAGCATATGAAAATTTGCTGATGTTTTAAAGAAAATGATGAATCTTGGAACTCTAAGTATTGAAAATTCAAAATACTATATGGGAAACATGATAACATTTTAATAAAAATATTTATACAAAAATTAATCTTTATTACTGATTTTATATTATTTTTATTATTAGGAACAGAATAAAAAAAGTGAAAAGTTTACTATGGAATATTTAAATGGAAGAATACAAAAAATAAATAAGAATTCAAACAGAATTAATAATGAAGAAATTGTTAAAAAAAGTTTAAGGTAAGCATTTGTCAAAATATATTTGCATTAAATACAGTATATAAATCAAATTGAATCACAAATTACATTTTAAAATAAAATTATTTAAAAATTATTAATACAAAGGCTCCTTGCTTTTTGTAAAATTTGTATTATTGGAAATAATACATATGTTAAATTTTTCTGTAAACTATTAATACATATTATAAATTAAAAACATTTTATTTTATATATGTTACATCCAAACACCAAAATCGCACAATGACAAAAAAAAATACAACCACAATGCATTGTGGCCAGTTCCAAATGACCAAACACTGATGCTCAACATTATTTTGCTTTCTAGCTATTGTGAGGTAACCAAATGCTTATGTACAACTCTGCCAAAACTAATACACATTCTGACTGTTTTGAAATGACCACAAACTGTTCTGAAACAAATCATGGTATGTGTTTGTAGTAATACATAGTACATTTGCAGTAGTATGCCACAGAAAGCATTAGGACTCTCTTCTGGGTCCCAACAAGATTTCATAATGTTCCACTGCGTACATTGTTATAACACTAATAAGTTCAAGTGTCAATGTTAAAAAGTTCTGTATAATTCAAAATATCATAGTAACAGGGCTTGTAAGAATAAATGAACAGTATATATAACACTAAGAATAAACAGAAAAAAATGTTTATGAGAGGGGCTTTTCATATGATGTCTATTTAGAAAATATTTTAATTTACAATTTTTAATTTAACAAAAGAATTGTTTAATTTGACAAAATTAAACAATTCTTTCATTATTTAACCAGAACCTTCTTGAGTTTAATTATATAAATTTATTAGGATGTTATTTATTATCGAATCTTCCTTTATAATCAGTTGATGCATTTTTAAGAACTGAATTTATAAAAGTTTAGTTAATTATTCCTAGATGTACTTATTTTAAAATGGGGTCACTAAGTAGAATACATATTTATTTATGTTTTGTAGAAAAGAAGCAGAAAAAATATGCAATTTTATTATTTAAATTTAGCCTTAGCTGCATATGCAGAAGCAGCTAAGGCTAAATTGTGTTATTCTTGGAACTGTATAGAATGGGTATAACATATGATATTATAAAACTTTCTGCACTGAACTCCAAGAAGTCTAGATTATATAAAATATAAAAGTGGTACTATGTTAATTCATTTTCAGAAATCAAATATTAAAGGATAGTCTTTGACTCACAAGTCAGATGTAAATCTTAACTGATAAGCTACATGAAAACAAGCATTTTTTAAATGTTTTAATAAAATTCATGTTCTTTATTAGATATTAGAGAATATGAAAATCAATAGCCATAACGCATTGTTGCCAATTCAAAACGACCAAATTGCTGTTAATGCTAAATTGTGTTCATGTTGAAAATTTTAAAATTTTTAAGAAAACATTTTACTTTTGGAAAGACTTCATGATTTAAAAAATAAAAATATTGTAAAAATACATATAATTGAAGACCCATGTCCAAATGTCCAAGATATTGCTCCTTTTTTGTGAATTAGTTGCCATCGCAGATACACCATTTAAATGGTCAAAATTGCATTACCAGTAATGGAATTTTGCTACTACTGTTAACACAAAGTGTATATTTTGTTTTTGCTATTTTATGCCTCCTTCCGATCAGTGAGATTACTAAGGGACAGGGCCAGTTCCAACCACAGACTGCACCTACACCATGGTGGTGCAGGTGCAGCTGTGAGCTTTTTGCGGTTTTTGGCTCAGGCTGGTGATCCCTTGCTACAGACACAAGTTTCAATATATTTCAGAATGTTCTGTGGTCATTTCAAAATGGTCAGAATGAGTATTGGATTTGGCCGAGTTGCCCACAATGCATTGTGATTACCTCACAATGGCCACGAAGTGAAATAATGTTGAGCATCAGTGTTTGGTCATTTGGGATTGACCACAATACATTGTGGATGTTTTTTCAGTCATTGTGTGATTTCAATGTTTGGGCATAACATATATATAAAACATATATTAAATTTAAACTTCATCTGTTTAGAACTCTCTATAAAGAGAACTGCTGGCAGATTATTTTTTAATGTGGTGTGGTAAATATGGTAGGTCTATAGAAAAGACTTTGGAAGAGAAATTTATGGCAAAAATTAATTTGAAAAATTGCATTTAAGTAAAGCATTATAATATTTTTTATTCTAATATACAAATTTTTTTTACCTAGCATATATTTGCTGGCTTTAATCCATTGAGTGCCTTTGCTGTTGATAGATGTCAAGGATGTGGAACAAAAAACATTAAAAAAAGTTAAAAAAAATTCAATCCTGATTTTATTAATTGAACTTTTGAACATTGATTTTTTGAGTGTATTAACTGAAAATATATTCAACTGAAAGTGGTTCCTAAATTTTTTCAGTTGCCAAAATATTTTTTAAATTGCACGTAAACAACAAAACATGAACAATTAAGAAATATTTTAATCTTTTTTAACAGAATTAACTATTATTATTTTATTATCTACAATATTTTTTAATTTTCAGTATTTTATAGCTTATTTTATGAAAAATTTGATTTCTTCTAAAAATTTCAAAAATATCATTTATCAAATTGCATAATCAGGATAATTTTGATAAATTAGACTATAAAATTGACAGGATGGATAAAAAGAATATCACCATAAATGATAGAATAATCAATAGGCATTTCTTTACTGACTGACTAGCAAGGTTCTCTGACTTGAACCTCTAATTTTTGTCTATGGAAATTTCTGAAAAACATTATGAACAATTGATATCATTATATTTGAACAGCTGAATTTGGACTTTCTTTTTATTCCTTCCTGTCAATTTTATAATCTAATTTATCAAAGTTATCCTGATTTTGCAATTCGTTAAATGATATTTTTGAAATTTTTAGAAGAAATCAAGTTTTTCATAAAATAAGTTATAAAATGCTGAAAATTAAAAAATATTGCAGTTTTATGAGCTTTTTTATTTGGTGCTATTTTTTTGAGGATACTGCACTCAGGTATGCTTGATAACTATAGCCCAATATGAATTTCTTTTGAGAAATTTTTTGATTCCTTGTCTACATCAGCATAGAAACATCAATACACTGTCTTCATTTATGATGGGGCACTGTCATATATTTGAAAATGTGTCAAGCTTTTTCCAAAGCAACATTTCAGGAATGATAGAATAATCAATAAGCATTTCTCTACTGATTGATTAGCAAGGTCCTCTGACTTGAACTTCTTCAATTTTTGGCTGTGGAAATTTCTGAAAAACATTGTTTATCATGTGAAAAGAAGGAAATGTTAATCACTTTGTAGATATTAAAGATCTACAAAATGATTAATGTTGTCACCTTAAGATCTTAAAGATCTTAATTATCATAAAATAATATTGTAATAATTATTATGATTATCACAACTTTACCATTAATAATAATAATAATAATAATAATAATAATAATAATAATCATCTCAACAATCATTATATAATATTAATGTGTAAAGTTGAAATATTGCATTGTATACTAAATTATAAAGAAGATTTTCAAAATATTTTGAAAGTCTTCTTTATAACTTTGCATAAGTTAGTAAGTTCTTGTATTATATATGTAAAATATACTATTATTATGTAATATATATATATAAAATATACAAACTTTACAAATTAAACTTTTTTCTATAAATTTTATATATATATTGTAAATAATTCTTAATAAGATTTTATGTTAAAATAATTTAAATTATAAATAGATTTAATTAAGGATTGTATTTAATCCTTATTTTAGCATTACAAGATTATCGTCTAGTGAGTCAAATGTTGCAGATGAAGAATGCAAACAAGGAAGTCCTATGTTTGGAGATGTCAAAAGGCCATATCCTCATATTCAAACATATAAAGAATTCAAAGAAGCTTTAAAACTGCAAAGAGCTGGTGATAATAATATTTATAAAAAAGTCTCTGTGGATGGAATGATAAGGTAATTTTTTTAGAATATCATTTAATGTAAATTTTAATTTAAGTACAGTATTAAAAACATTTAGTTAATTTAATATTGTCTTCTTTTTCCTATAATTTGAAAGTATTAATATGTACGGATTATAGTTGACTGTTTTAAAGAAATGTTTTAAATAATTTTCTATATGTAACTTCAATGCCAATTTTTCCCAAATTTTTTATACAGAGATACAAAACAAGCTTACAATGACCAACAAAACATAGAATTTAAAAAACATTTTTATGATACAACTCATCTTCAGTTTCTTTGCATAATAAACAATAAAATATAATTGTGCAATACTAAAACTTTAGTATTGTACAGTTATATTTTATCATTTATTAAGCAAAGAAACTGAAGATGGATTCGTAAGTTGAAAGCACTTCTTAAATTCTATATTTTGTTGATTATTATATATGAAAGAAATCATATATATATATATATATTTGATGAAACTAATACAATATGTAATGATGATATAGATCCATATAATAAAAACAGATTATATTTCGTTCCTTATATATAAGAATTCTATTATTAGGAACTGAAAATTTGCGTTTGGATACTTTCACATGATAAAAATTATATAAAAAAAATGAAGAGAACAGAAACTTGCATAAAAATAATTCCATCTAAAAGACAATGGATGAAATTATAATTCCAATTGCAAAGGATTAAACATTTATACAAAATCAAATTTATGTAAGTTATGACTATATTGTTTTCTATTTAAATACAGATAGTTCTTGTCTTTAGTTAATTCATTCTTGGAGTTTTCTCATAAAATAATAAATGGAAATTCATAAAACAAGAATCAATTTCTTATAGACATCAGAAACTTTTGTACCAGCAAAGCAATTTGACCATAATAAAATTAAGCAAAGACCAACAATATCAATAATTTATGATTTATATAATGACTTATTTATCTAAAGAAATAAAAACATAACCTTTGAAATCAAACAAATTGTAATAATAAAGAAATTATTTGTTACATTAATGTTAAAGAATTTTTTATTCTTCGTTATTATTGACCGATAAGTTGACGAGCCTTAATGCAGATGAACTACTATCTTAGGCACAATCCAAGAATGGAAGTTATTTACATAATATACTAGTAAAACTAAAGGGCATGCTACTTTTACCTCTTGACCACCATTTTGATATTTCCAATTTCATAGTAAATAAAAAGTTTTTGCTATAAACCCAAAACATATTATATTTTATAGTTACATACAGGGCTTGAAAACCTTTAAATATTAAATAAATATTAACCTATAAATATTTAATATTAATTATTGCAACTAATGTTCATATTTTTGATGTTTTCGATAATTCATATTTGAAAAACACTCACAAATCTGGGAACTTATAAACTGAAAACTATCTATATGTGGACTATATGTAGTGATGATTCTTAAACAAATTATTGTCTTTTAAGTCATTTTATATTAACATTATTATATGATATAATCAATATATATTAATATAAAACAATTATATTTGTTATAATCACCTAACAAATTTAATCGATCTGAATTGTTTAATTCGTATGTTTAATGCTGTTATTTTTAATTTTCAAGATAATTTTCATGTATGAACATTATTTTTTATATAATTTACTGCAGATAATATTATCTAGTTTCAATAATAATTTTATGTTGTAATATAAAATAATATGTTTTCTTTATTAAAATGTATTACAGCTCAACACCTAGTAAAGTTGAAGGAGTAAAAATTGAATCCAGTTTGCAACATCAAGCAGCAACAAGCCATTTAACACCTGTGAGTATTTTAAAATATATACAAATATATTATTAAGAAATTTAAATAGGAAAAAATTTTTTTTAAATAATTAAGAAAAAACTTAACACTTTTAGCAATCATGTAAAATTTCTTTTAATTTTGCAAACGTTTTTAGCAATACATCATTGCAATCTTCAAACTAAAAATATAACAGCTTAGAATTGTGGAACATGAAGCTCAAAAATAAAGGAACAGACTATCTAAGCCTGTTCCTTTATTTTTGAGCTTCATGTTCCACAATTCTAAACTGTTGTATTTTTAGTTTGAAGATGGCAATGATGTATTGCCAAAAACGTTTGCGAAATTAAAAGAAATTTTATACAACTGCTAAAAGTATTAAGTTTTTTCTTAATTATTTAAAAAGATGTTTAAAGCAGTATAATCTTAATAGTTTATTATTTTCTTTGTTCTTTTAACATTGGAGTGCCTATAATGAAACAAAATGATGAATGAAATTTCTTTTTTGAGATTTTCCATAGATCTATCATCTTATTACAAATTTTTATTAAATATGCCATTATTAACAGTTTTATGTTAGGCAATCCAGGAAATTATTTTCTGTAAACAACTAATTAATTATAATTAATTAATATTTATGTAAGTTGTGATATTTTTTAATATTTTTTTTAGATACTTATTTAAAATTTTCGAGACATCTTTGTACTGTTCTGTGTTCTATGATCATATAAACAGATTCTAATTTTTAGGAAACTTTAGCAAAAGAATTTAATTCTTTATACTTTATTTTCATTTTTATAGAAATAATATTTTTAATTTCAGTGTTAAAAGTTTAAGTATTTTGGTTAAAAATATGTTTTAAACTTAAAACATAAAAGCTAATATTTTAATTTTATATAAAAAATTTTTTTGTCATTTATATGCATATACTAAAATTATGACATCTGCCATTTTTTTTTATAAATAATTATTTGTTTTTCATCTGACACTTTTGTTTTGTCTTCTATCCTCTTCTATATTGATATTTAACAAATAGAAGAAGAAGGCCACTTCACATAATGATTATTCAGTTATACTGACTGGCTGTTTGGTCGTACATCATGTCCATTTTCATCTGTTTTGTGGTTTTGATTTACTTTTATATCAAATATTCATTTTAATTAGCCCAATAAAATTGCAATAATGTCTAATTATTATGTAAAAAATTATTATTGATGATATTTTTTTCATTTGTTTTAACTTATAAATAATTTATTGCCAATCTTTATTTATCACTATTGACATGCTTGATCTTGAAGTAAAGGAACTTGTAAAATGAGAAGTATCACTTCAGTGTTATTAGCATAGTATAAAATTAAATGTTTACAAATAATCATTTGAATATTTTTAGAATTTATTATCATTTTGTTATATATTATGAAAAATAATAAAAAATAAAATATAAATTAAAAATAAATAGATAAATTTTTTTGCAAATAAGTTTTAAATTTATTTATAAAATATTATTTTTTCAGATATTCTTTTTCAAATTTTTTTTAATTTTATATTTAAAATTTTAATTATAACCAATACAATGAATTTTATATCATTGATATAAAATTCTAAATCATTTCTTGAATTGGACTTTTATAAGATGGAAACATTGTCTTGATCCAAGTTCATATTTTTTTGTTTTAATTTAATGCATTATTATTTTGTAAGATAAACTTAATAATTGTATTTATTTTAATTTATACTTCTCTAACCACAGGAGGAAGAATTTAGGGTGAAACGTGAAACTCTTTTAAATCAACAACGTCATGAAGCTGCAATCATACAAAGGCATTTAGACTTAGAGAGAAATAAATTAAAAGATGTATGTAAAGACCAAAATTCATCTTTTGTTCAGGTAACTTAGTTTAATTTAATAATTTTAATGTAAATAATTGTGAAAAGTTTAGTAATTTTTTAATAAATTAATTATAGATTGTTATATTTTTCACTTTAAATATCTTTCTTGTATTACATTAAAGCACAACATTAGATACTATATTCTTCATAGAATATCCATTTGCCTAAATTATTGGTGTGATTCTATGGGTACACATTTCTGATTTATTTTCTTCCTTAAATGATGATATATTTAATCTACAAAAATTAAAAACAAAATATTTAAGACAGTCATTCTATGACTTTATGATAAACTTGAAATCAATGCAGCCACTAGCAACTTTTCATGGCCACATTAGCAGCCACAAGAAGTTGCTAGTGGCTACATTGATTTGAAAAATTTCACTCCAATTTTTTTCAGGAGCAGACAGATTCAGGGCCAGTTCATTAAGTAAAATTAATATTACATAAGTACAGATCTATATATATTAAATCTGCATAATTTGGGGATTGCTTGTATTATTTTTTTTAATAATTAAGTAATCTAAGCCAGAATATATTTTAATTATCAATACTATAATTTACAATTATAAAATTATATATATATAAAACTCAGATAAACAATGCTACCATAAGAATTTTTTGATTCATTAAGATTTATAAACTTAATAATTGTGATTATCATAAAAAATTATAGTGAATTTATAAATTAATTTATTTTTTGATGGTAATTGATCAAAGTGTAGAGACTAATATAATAAATTTGAAGATTGTTGACAAACTAGTAAAAATTATCAATTATACAATGAAATTAATAAAGAGTTTATGTTTTGAACTAATAAAAATTTTAGTAAATAATAGATAAAAAATTGATTAAATTTTATGAAGATGTATAAAAATGGCAAAGCCCAAATGACAATAAACTATTAAATGTTCTTAAAAGTCAAATATTTATATGAATCTGAAATTCAAAACACTTACTTTATTCAGTCATGCAAATATGATATTGCTGAAAATTATACACAACAGAATTTATTTTAATGCAAAAAACTAAATAATCTTGTTTTACTTATTATCAAATTTTGATCAATTTTGTCTTATTAACAAAATTAATAAAAATAATTAAAAATACAGTAGAACTGCATTTTACCTGTTTCATTGACTATATGATCTATGAAAAATAGCAGGAAAACTAAACAAATAATATATGTTAAATGCCTTTTTTCTATTGCATTTTAATTATAAATTTGAAATAGTGTTTTTATGTATTTTTCATTTTTTCTTAACCAGAAGTCACAGAGCCCAATAATATCTAGTAAACCGAAAGTTAGTAGCAAATGGGACACCTCAAATAATGATTCAGTAAAATCTGTATCAGGTAAGAATTACTGTTTTTCTCTCTAATTTTTCAATAGAAATAATAAACTTTTCAAAGAATCTTATTATTGAATTCAAGAACTCAAGGATTTTATCATCATTTGAAACAAATTACAATTATAATCAAGATTGAAACAGAAAAGTTTTGTTTTATACAAGAGTAATAATTTTCATCCTATAGTCTCTGAATTCTTACAAGAATTCCATAGTCAAAACAATCAGTAATAGAATTTACTTTTGTTGCTGATCTTTGAATCTTTAACTAACAAACTGTTAAATTCTTATTCTGAGTGAAGCAATCACTACTAATAATAGTTTATTTAGGACTTTTGTTGTGTGACCCTTTCAGAGCTAAGTGTGATCATCTAGGATTCCATTTTTCTGCACTGGAAAATCTTTTTATAGTCCCACTGAAGAAGATACTGGTTTTCATGATTAAGACAAGACTTCCTATAGGATGATTCTGTTAGGAATGCACATTAAATCACTGGTGGTTGCAGTAATCAAAGTACCCCTGCACAAATCCTCTTTCTTATAATCAATATTGATTGTAGGAAAGGGGATTTGTTATATTTATTATTTAATTTTCTTATAATTTATATATAAACTTTCATAGTTTTAACTCTTATAGTGCCTACACCTGATGTGCAGATATTGAAACAGTGATAAAAAAAAACCATAAAAAAGGATTAAATTTTTTAATCCTGATTTTATTAATTCAGCTATTGCAAATCAATTTTTTTTATGTTGATTACATGAAAATCTCCACTCTTGATGATGGTTCCTAAACTTTTTCAGTTTATGAAATATTTTTTAAAATTATCTGTAAATAAATATTGTTTATAATTGAACCACTCAAAAGAATTTTCAAATAGAAATTTAGGTGTTTTTATCCATTTTATTAATTTATTAGTCTAATATATCAAACTTATTCCAATTTTGGGATGAGATAAATAATATTTTTGAAATTTTAAGTAAAAATCAAATTTTTTTGTATGATGTCTATAAAATTCCGAAAACTGAAAAAAGACTGTAGATAATAGGAAAATATCGATTAATTCTGTTAAAATAAATTAAATTAAATTATATCTTAATTGTTCATTTTTTGTTTCAATTTCATCAAAATTTATGGAAAAATCATTAAGAGCAAAATGTAAATATATTGCAGCAATTTAAATGGGCAAGATACTTTTATTGTTCTACAGCAGCCACTACTATCCAGGAAATTGTAGCCAACCTACTTTATCTCATAGCATGTGGGATTGGATAGATTGCTACAATAAACCTCTGTGTTCCAATTAGAGCAACATAAAAAAATATTGCAGCTGTTTATATATAAGATAAAATCATTTTCATATATTAGGATTTTTTGATATAAATTAATAAATTTATAAAAAGTACTTCTAAAAATTGTACAAATGATATAAGAACAAACTAATAAATATGAAATATTAATAAAAACTACAATATTTCATTGAATATATGTTATTTTTTTAATAATAATATGACAACTTCATTCAATAAAAATTACATAACTCTTGGTTTTTTATAAATAATTTCTGAAAATTTTGTCCAAGTTTTTTCATTCATGGCATTTTTTCAAAATAGATATGACTATCTAAAAATATCACTCGCTTCATTGAATGTCTAAGATTTCATATAAAAAATAATGTTTTCTGTGATCTTATACATGGAACGAAAAGATATGAAAATAATAAAACTTCAAAAAAATGCTTACATTATTGGAAAGATGATGAAATGCTCCATAAAATTCGAAAATTTCAAAAGATTTCATGGAAAATTAAGCAAGATAATATCATTTTAATGTTTTGCATATTAATTAGGCTTAATTTTAATTATTGGCCAGCAGTTACAAGTAGAAATTGACATGTGCAGCATTCAAGAAATTAAATATCAGTTTTAATAAGCATTCTATAAATTGATAATTGGAAACAATTCTGAAGTTGTTTTCGTTTCATTAAAATAATAGTATTAGTTCAGAAATTGCTTATGTTTGATATTCTGTGTTGTTATTTATGAATAATAATAAAAAACAATTAATGTATTTATTATTTATAAATTATTTATAAAAATTATATTTTATATATATTATTTTTAACTTTATGTGGATGGAAATAGATTATGAATTATTGATATATATATATATATATATCATCATTACCTAATACCTTTTATGAATGAAAGTAAGTATATATTGGTAATGGGTCAATTCGACACTTATCTTAAGTTGACCAGATTTGAAATAGGATTGACTGAGATGAAGAGAATAGAGCTGTATATTATCTGGAACTCTCTAAAAAATCTAAAAATCTAAAAATATGGAGTCAATCCCGAGTTCTCTATATGAAATGTAGATTCTTTACTAAATAGTTAATCATTTGACTCAAAGTGTGATTGTTTCAGAAACTTTATAGAGATGTTTTTAATTTTGTCTAAATATTAATGACATGTGATTTCATTATTTGGAAAAAATTCTATTATATCCTTCTAATATTTACAGATTTTAAAATATGAATCACAATTTATTTTTTATATATTTGTTTGTAAATAAATAGGGATAATTCTTTTCAAAAAATACTTGGGAACTTATGCTCATAATAAATGAAAAATAAACAAATATTAATTATAGTATATTAGTAATTGTATATATGACAAAGATTTATATTTTTTTATTTTTATGTATTTATGCTTTTACTTATGTTTAGTATTTGGAAATCAGTATGCACAACTAGATTTTGTCTTAATACATTGATTATCTAATAAAAAATAAATATTGAACAATATTGCTACTTCCAGAATAAAATTATTAGATTTGAGATAATATTCATTGATTTTTTTCCCATTTAAAATCATATTTGCTGTAATTGGCATTTTATGCTATCTGTAATAACAAATATTTAATTTTTATATTTTTCATTCATAGAAATAATTCATCCCCATTTTACAATGCGAAGGGAATTAGATAAAGCTAGAGAAGAACAGGAATTGATAGAAAAACTAAAGGAGGTATGTTAATTATATATAAAATTATACTTTTCTTGATAAAAATATATGTAAAATCACTGTATTATTATTTAATTTGACTAACATATATATATATATATATATATAGAATTGAAAAGTACAATAATAAATTCTTGAACTGGATTAGGGGATTAGGTTAGATTAATATAGTTAAACTGCCATAGTGTATAAAGAATATACTTTATCTAGTGGCAGCCACTTGTAGAGCCCATCATAGGCTGGCCAACTGGCAGATTGAAGGATGAGATTCAATGTGCTGGGTCTGGATCCCTCCTGAAAAACTGGAGATGTAGGACTTAGATTTGAACCAGATTCTCCAGGATAGTAAGCCATAGCTTTACCATGTTGCCATTTGGCCTCTTGGACTGGGATAATTTTTATTAGGGATGTAGAATAATCATTATGCTTTACTCATATTCTTCCAAAGAAGTCTCTTTCAGCTATAATATACTTCAGCCACTTTCATACAAACTACTGAAAGCAGAAATAGATAACTTTCCTTGTTGTTCTACAAAATGCAATGTTGAAGATGCATGATTTCTTCAGTACTACTGAAATGATGACTGTGAAATACATCTTTAATTTTGTAACAAAAGGAAATCATAGAGCAAATGAGTAGAAAAGTAAAGCAAATTGAAAGTACAGTGAATTCACGATACTAGTTTTGTCATAATCCGTGGAACAAAGTATTTATGGTATTCAAAACAAAACATTTTCAGATTCTATTAGAAGATTATTTAACAGCTTCCATGTGGGAATGTTGAATACTGATTTATAAATTGTTTAAGATATAATTTGTCGTATCTTCTATATATTTTCGTCAATCTAAATTGTTAATGAATGATTGCTTTGATCATTTCTATAAAGCAAAGGTATCCATAAGATTGATCATGGTTTACCTATCAATCACATAATGATTTTTAGTTGATTGTTAATGAGTAGTTACACATCAGTTACAAAATAATTATAGATACATGGTAATGTTGAACAAGTAATGCAAATTCTGTAATGATTTTAATAGAGTTTAGGGATATCAAGGCCACACGTGGGAGTAAGCTGTAGAAGTAGAGAGCGAGAGAATAAAGGAGAGAGACAAACAGACAGGCAACAGACAACAGACGAGGGGCTGCGGGGTTATTTAGCTGATTCCACTGCTGTGTAGAACAACTGCATCTACGGTATCTATCGACGGGATATCTACTATTCCTGCTATGACGGCCATACTATCATCCTCTCAGTCGGCCACATGTCCATGTCCCCTGTCTGCTTCTCGCACTATTCCCGGTTATTCAATCCACTCTAGTAGTAGTATGAAGCCATCTGCGGATGCTGTCCGTTGTCTCCAGCCTGCAGATGCTTCTCCAATTTGGGGAGATCCACGCGAGGTACTTACTGTCTGCTGTCTGCTGCCTGGCATTGGCCCGTGACAGTTCACTCACCAAGCTAGCACTTAGTTCATCGGCATCAGTCGTTCATTCTTGCCTTGATCAAGAAGTAGTGTCAATCAAGACAGACTGAAGAGAAGATCGTCCCCGCTGACTCTGGCTGTTTGGAAAAAGGTGCCGGCCTCTCGGTCAAGTATTCAGTGCTGCCTAGAGTCAAGCTACACTGCATCTCCATCACAACCCAATTCAACTCATGAACCAGCCTGACCACCCCGTATCCGCTGCAGACCCAGTCCAGCCCATTCCCGCCAGTAATCACATCAGACGCTAGTGGGCGTTCCTGTGATCTGGCGCTAGTAGTCCCTAGTTCTTACTGCGCTCTCCTATCTCCCAGTCCAGTCCAGTACCTACGAGACTCGATATTCTGGCCTCCGCCGTAGCCGCCATGGTAGTTACAGTACTAGCTTCTAATGTCGCCACTTGCTGCCAATTCTCACCGGACTCGGCTCACCCCGCCCAAAATTTTCGATTGGCGTTGTTGATCCAGCCAGCCAATCAATGCCGGCTTGCATATGACACTGTCCTGAGGTCGCATAAAGTTGGGCTGGCTGGTCGGGAGTCGGTCTACTTACTTGCCTGCGTCCCTCCACCGACTCGGAACTTCCTAGTCCCGCCATGCACCTAGTCTTTAGC